>JAMKCH010012231.1:0-27470 GCA_023653785.1 Ophioderma brevispina
TCCCGATTAAATCCAGCAAGTGGTCCCACTGAGATTCGATCGAGGACACTTTGCTCCAGAGGTAAGCTTGCTACCCACTAGACCACGCCACTTTCTCTACTTATAGAAGACACTTTAAACACCACAATGAAACTTTTCCAAAATATAAGCAAAGGACACCCACATCAAACCTAATTTCAAGCAGAATTTGGTGCAGAATGTCTGACATTGGTTTTTTTTTTTGGGGGGGGGAAGTCAAGGTCAAATTGGAATTTTATATTGGCAACATCTGTAGCTCTTCACAACAAACTGAACAAGTTATAGATTGTACACAAGGTAGTTATTTAAGATAGCTATCCTGCAGGCCAAATTTGGAAGTTATCTCACTTCTTTTGCCTTATGGGCCCCCAACGTATGGTCCGAGTGTTTTTTGAGCCCCTGTCGTATGTTAATGGGGAAAAAAAAAAGCGACAAGGTGCATTGTTTCTGTTCACATATTTGTCAATCGCAGCAAAGGTTAGCCGAATGCAAGTTTGAAGGATCTGAAAGGTGTAATTCTTTACTTATGGCCCTCCTGAATATGAATTTCACACCGGGACGGGTGTTTGAGGTGACCCCCCGCAAATTTTAAATTGCTGTAGCGTTAAAACGAAGAGGTACAGAGCTCAAATTTCAGAATTTCAGTTTCTCGTTAATATTTTTCTATACACCAAAAAAGAAAGAATCCTGAGGTGATGGTGTACTCGAATTGTTGAATGTGGTCATTGAATGACCCTCATACTTGTGCTTACTAATCAATTGTGGAGTATTGAATTTGAATTAATAACCCTTCAACCTCCAGATTTATTCATTTGTAACTGTAGCCTAAAACTATCGTTTTTGAGGTTAACAACCCCCATGAGGTTTTCCAATTACATCCTATATATTTCCTGGTACTCGTATTTCCCAGGAAATTGCCAATCCTGACCATGGGGGAAAGTTTCATGATTTTTCTGAGTTTGGCCGAATAGTCTTGCCCTATACTCTTATCAATTGTCAAAACTCTGTTAATTACCACTGCTTAGAATTGTTCTAAAAATGTTAACAGACAATTTTCATGGGGTCAAACAGCTAATATGCCAGCACCTATTTTACTCCTCCTGGGTATGGATAGCAATGGTAAAGTGTTTGTCCAAGTGCACAACATTTTGGTCAGTGGGGCATGAACCCACATGTATCCTTATTAAAAAGCCTTTTGACGTGATGCTGATCCAACTGCCCTGCATTTTTCCCATAACCTACATAGGGTTCTACCCTACATGGGTTTGACAAAATAGCTATGGTTTCGCAAGATTTATAAACTGGCTGTCCACTGGAGAAGAAGCAATTGTCAAAATGTCCAAGATAAGAACAGCCGTGTCAAGATTTTCAAAGATAAGAAATTACTGTGCCGCGATGTCAATTTTATTTTACCCATCAGTACCACTTACATGTACAATTTATTGGTTTCAAAATAGCTTGTCAAACAAGTGTTTAGTGAAGCTTATTTTTGTGGGCCGCCAGCTTATAGCTGGCAGGACCACTTAGCAATCCATTGTTCGTGTGTATTATATGTGTGTGCGTGTCACTAAATTGTTAAGTTTTTTTCTCTCGCCACGTGAGTCTACGTCTGATTTAGCAATGTCTCACGTTGTACATTTCACCCCTACCGTTAACAGTGTTCAGAGCCACTTGTGTACAATTTTAACTTCTGAGACTATCACATAACACCTTCTCAATTAATACATTTCCCATTGCTAATTCACATTTCAAATATATTAAGACACCTAAGCGGCACAGTGAACATGGTTTACCTAATAATGAGATTGGGAGCACAAAATTGTATGCAACTATGCCAATCAGTTTGTGATTGGTTCTTTGCTGGTTGTCAGGGAAACGTGATGTCCTTGCATACCAGAGCAACTACACGAAGTGGGCACTGTTTATCTTCATGTTCACTGTCCAGTGCTACCAAGGTGGTCTGTATAACCATTGAATGCTTGCATCCATTACAAAAAGGACTCCGTGCAAATTGATCATATTGGCCTATTTTAGCACTTTGCATACAAGTTTCAATTTGGAAATGGAGATTTAAAATTAAAACACACGGCAAGATTATTTAGATTAGTACTTTGATGAGGTTGCCTGGGGGGAATGACATATAATCATTAAAATGTTTTGTGCCATGTGGACTAGGTATTTAATGCGGATAAATTTAGTGTTATCCGACAATGTCTTTTCTCCCCAACAGTTTTGCCTTGTGAAATCTTGGAAACCAGCAACTGAAGACCAAAATAACCAGTGTCTTATTTTAAAACCCAGAGTAGTAGTTGTACTCAGTCCTGCTGTGGCGACGGGGTCAATGAATACATTGGGTGGAATAAACCTGCTTTGTATAACCTGCTTGATAATTCTGCGATGAAGATTCTCTTAACATTGACAGCTTTGAGTGATCAACACGTTGCAATGTAAATATGAATAGTAATTGCCCATTCGATGTGACATGGTACATTTGAGATTTATTTTGTATGCTCATGAATGATGCCCGCTTTTTAAGCCTATTATAAGTTATTATTAACACCAATATCTAGCATTTACAAGATGATCAATTGCTAGTAAAACGGATGCAAAGTTAACATGGAAAGTGTACTTGATAGGTCATCCGTAGATCAGAAAACACTAAAGAGCTCGAAGAAGTATCAAAGTGTCAGTTTAAAATTTCACGAGTAAAATTCGGGACGGACTAAATTATATACCAGCAAAAGAATGTGCTGTTCATTGGAAGTTGAAAATGCCAGTAAGCAGGTTTCCTTAATACAATAAACATGATTTAAAAAGTTATGCGAAATAAAGTGTACTTTTAATTTGTGTTCTGTGCAAGTTAAAAAATTGCAATTCAGAAAGTTACATATGGCCTACGCCCTACAGACATCGTTTGTTATTGATAAGCCTACCTAACAATTGCATTCAGTAAATTCTCATTTTATTCCAAACCAAACAACAAAAAGTAGTAAAGCTTGCTATCTTTGCAAAGTTGAATTCAATCCTTTCAAGGTTAGTTAACCCATAAAGTCATGACATGAAATAACAATTTATTATGGATCAATAATTCAAAGTTGCATTGTGAGATTTTACCAATACCTCTTTTAGAAAAACGTTGAGGGATTTCCTTCAAAAAGTTAATGCACATTTCAGTTTAGTGTAATGTATGACCAATGTTTTTATAGATTCTCCATCGGCAGTGTGTGTTAATTTCTCTGTATTCTACTTGAAGTTGATTTTAATAACCCATCCCTCCACCTAAAAATGGATACACCCCTAGATATTGGTTTGTAGATTATGGACTGGTGTTTACAAACACACACTTCCTCAAATGAAATTTAATGAAAAGAAACCAACAAAAAAAATTCTGTAAAAGCACTTTGCCAAACTGAATTCAAAAAAATATTAAAAAATTGATTTTTGCATGTCTGCGACAAGAATAGCTATCCTACTACCCTGCCAAAGTTATAAGGATGCGAGCAAAAATAATGAAAACAAAATCGGATATTTTGTCACTTGTGTCCGTACGAACACTTCTTATAATACGTAATTGAATGAGATTTCAAATACAGACTTTATTCTACTTCTACGCAATTACTTCTGAAAATTTTCTGAAAGTGCCTGTAAAGGTCAAGGTATTGTGACAAATCAATATGATGGAATGAATTTCCGGGTCAATGCGATGAGGATTGTCTTTTTAAGATATTCTTGTTTTAATGACCTCAATTGAAAAGATGAAGTTCAATTGGAACCAAAAACGTGTGTCATAGGTGCCCAGGGATCCATCATATGTTGAGGCAAAGGTCATGTGCCAAGGTAAATATTCATGAGCGGCCCAAGCTATATCTTTGAAAAGTGAGCGCAAAAGCGCGAACGCGAAATGTCTAGTTTGGGTTTGTGGTTCATAGATATCCATGAGACAAGCATTATTTCCAAACGTATGTGATGACGTTCAAAGCATTTAGATATGTTATGAGCCAAGGCTATATCACGATGCCCCATAGGCCCACTGTGTTGTAATTATCTGTTTACGGGACAGAAAATACAACATTTCTGCACAGAGTTAGATTTGCACACAGTAAGATTAGGCATAAATGATATAAAATCTGAAACTTTTTAGGCAAGTCTGGAGGACGAGACTGTGGATCATAAAATGCCCCTTTGATATTGAATGTTTCATTATTACACAAAGGGTATTATTTGGAATATTTGTCATCCCTCCAACAGAATCCCCAAAATCCCCCCTGAAAAAAATAGAGAAACGCTTGGACATGACTATTGCACTGCAGTCGATCAATATACAAACCAAATTGCTCAAAATCTGTTATATTGCACAACAAACACTGGGCCCAGTGCACCACCCATTGGTTTACATGCTTCATTGCATTGTGATTAATGGAATCCAATGAGGGTACTGAATTGATGTTTGTTGTTGCACAAAATGAGTCATTTTCTTAAAGGGACTGTATGATAATTTTTAAGCCAGAGAATTACCAAATGTGGATTTTATTTTAGCTAATAAATCAAAAGTATGCAAAAGTCCATATAAGCGACTTTATACAGAAACAAAACACCAAATAGTGAACGAATGAAGTATTTGAACACATTTTGTCCATACCGTCTCCCACTTGTAAATAGTCATGTTTCAATTAAATCTACACAACAGCTGATTGTGGTTGAGTATAAACAAATAGCGATGTTTGTGTTTGAAGTCAAAAACTGATAAAGGTAAGGTGCATCACATTACCCTGAAATCTGGGATATTCACAGCGGGAAAGCCTTTTTCTATCAAGTCAGGAATTTTCATAAGCAGACCAGAATATTCATTAATCAGGTAAAAGCACCTGCCTTGTTTTAATGCATGGTTAGTGTTGGTACACTCCATGCAATACCAAAATACAAAATTTTGAGGATTGTTTTGATGGTTAAGATCAGCAAATTGTTGCTTATCCTTTTTACAAACTTCATAGTGTATTAGCCTGCTTAAACATTTCCACACTGTGATCAAATATTCATACCTGTTCTAATCCTCCTCTATTTTGACACTTTACCATTCAAAAGAGATTCTAAAAAAAACCCAGACCTCTGTCAGCCATTTTTCACCTCATAACCCTTTAATAGGCCTTTATATTCTATAAAATCATATGTGCGGTCTCTTATACAGCCATCCTTGAAATATAGATAATTTTTTAAGTAATGCCTTTCTTGGGAGAATTTAACTGCGCCTCTAGGTAAATCGTTGAATACAGCTCACCCCCTATTATCAAAGTGATGCAGATGCTGCGGGACCTCTACAGGCCAACAAATATCTGGAATTTAATGCGTCTCTAGGTAATTGTTGAATACAGCTCACCCATTATCAACGTGATGCAGATGTCTGAGGGACCTCTACAAGGTCCAAAAATTTCTGGAAAAGAGAGGGGGATGATAGTCCAAGCAGAGGAAGCAGCATGGTATTTGAGTGAGAAGGAAATACTGGAAACATGAAGGGTGCCCAAAAAGCAGAGACTGGAATGTATCACTCTCAAGAACTATGTTCCAACCTAAACCAACCATTGCCGTATTTGGGAAGAGTTAGGCACCAAAAGATGGTACATTGGGTTCGACTGGAATGACAATGGGGATGGAAATTTCGAGGTGGACCACCTGATGCGTGCCGGTTCCGGAGATAGAATCTGGCATTCAGCCTACAGCGCAAACAGAGCAACAAGTGGCGGAACCAGACCTTTGAAAATGGGGGGCTTAAGGGGTTCCAAGGCTTTGTTGAGGGGCAAATTTGGATCCTTCTCCCATAGACACTGTACAAAAGTCAGTTCATTCGGGGGCTGAAGGGGGACAAGGTTTCTGTTTTGGGTCTTGTTGCCCCCCCAGCTGGTTTACGCCACTGAGGAGCATAGATCGTGCCAGTGGCCGTTGTCAGGAAACCTCGAACGTCTCTGGTAGAAAGTCACATTTTGTCTTAAGCAATGCCAAAAAAAATTGAGGACATCTTTCCCAAAAATTTGCTAGAATTAAAGTAAAATGCGCAGTATTGTTGTTCAAACGGGTGACTACTCTACACTGTGGCTGTAGCTATTTTTAGATGCAATAACAGATTGCTTGACCCAAAAAAAACAGGGGTTTAGAGACCACAAACAAGTAAAAACACCACAAATGACCAAAAGTTATGGCTGAAAATTGATTTTTTTTGGGAACGGTGGCCATTTGGGATTTAGGTCGCCAGCGCACTTTTTTCTTAGACACCAGGCGAAAAAATTTTGTCAGTTAATGTTGAGATAGAGTAAATGGAATACAAAAAAAAAACACTTGCAAAAATAAAAATGATTTTTCACCCCTGTTAGGCCCAATCCTAATCTAAGGCAAATACCTTATTTTTTTTTTTCGGGCAGAAAATTTAAACAATGGCAAAATTAGACAAATCTTCTGTAGCCCATCAGGTAGTACTTGATGAGAGGTCAATAAAAGTCAATCAGAACCCATCTTCGTGACCCTGGTTTAGGGGTCAAGTCAAATACTTCAAATTATGTTACACTTAAAATCACTACTCCTACAGCATTAAAATACGATGTCAGTGGACTCATGTATGTGGTGTAGTTTGACATCCCCTACAAAGTTGAATTTGTGAGCAAGGTTCATATGGGGTCTCTAAGTCAAACTCCTTTTACTGTGGTAAAATTTAAAACAAGTCAAATAGAACATCTGTTTAGCCTATCCTGTAGACTTGATGGAGAGGTCAATCAAAACCAATCATGACCTGTCACGAACCATAGGGTAGAGGTCAAAGGTCAAAATACTTCAAAATTATGGTACACTTCAAATCACTATGGGCATTGATTCCTCGTGGTTTGCATCTTATATTTACAACCGCAGCAATTTGTCTGCATTGATGGCATCGAGTCGGGCGCAAAGAAGTGCCTTGTGGCATTCCACAGAGAGCTTTGAGGCCCTTTACTTTACCTTTGTTATTTCCAAAAGACATGGAATGCTGTGAACAACAAGCTTCTCTTGTAGGCGATGACGTGCATTATTGCCAGTGATTGCAAACCCGGGACCATTGCCAGTAGCTGAGCAGCAGGAAGTCTGTTAATAGGCGCCCCAGATGGTGACAAACCGCTTCTTACATGCTGGAAAAACTGAACTATCTTGTTTGGTTCAAAACAAAAAACTGAACTTAGCAAAGGTTGATAACTTTCATGTCTTGTATGAAGACCAAATAATCAAATTATTATTGTCAAAGTTACCAAAATATCTTGGAGCTTTCTTGAGCAACCTTCTCTGGGGAAGTCATGGTTGATTCCACCCCCTCCCCTCGTGAAAAAGCACTGGCAGATTGAAGTTCCTGTTAGGCACTCAAAAATTTCTGCCAACAACTTTGCAAAGATCTTGCTTCTTCTCTCATCCAAAGGTATTTATTACTGCTCAGCACACGGATTGACTAAGAAATACCAGGGAAGTTTTCAAGTGTTCAAAACAAAATGGTCCGGTTCCATCCTGGACATGTCCCAAGAGACATGTCGGTCAAGCAAACCTCCAGGCACTCAATTATTGGATATACAAAATAGAACCATGCAATTGCGTTTCATCATGTTCACAGTTTTTAATTGTACGGCCCTCTTACCTCCATCAATTTTTTCAAATGAAATTGCTGTTCACGGTAGCCACCAGGCCAACGCAATGAATTTTTATGTACAACGTGTTCAAGGGTAAAACCTTCGAATCATTTTTTACCAAAATCTATACTCGACTGGAATGCATTGCCAAGCGTATTTAAACACCTCAGGGAACAAAACAGCCTTTAAAACAGGCTCTAAGATCATCCAGACAATGTGCATTGTCCCAAGAGCATGCTACTTGGTGATTCCACCTTGTTGTCTCAGTTTGGATCAGGCACCATCGGGTCCTTTTTTTGATGGACCCCATTGGACAATAAGTTTGCATGAGTAGCCGACTCAATGGGGTTATCCTGCATATTATGGTTTTTGGTGTTTTTATATCCTTGTATTTAAGCGTTAAAGTTCTTTATATCCTTGTATTTAGAGTTTTGTATTTTTGTGGCATTTGCCTTTTGTTTCTTTTTTTCTTACCGGCTTATGCTAAATAAAAAAACCACACAAAACAACAAACAGCTTGAAACCATTCACCCCAGTTGTGCTCGCCATGAGGTTAAAGGTCACGTTCAGGTCTGAATACTCTGACGTGATCAGATATGTTACACAGATTCCGTTTAATTTGTGCATTAAGTGTACATAACATAAAATTTTTGACTTTCAGACAAAGAAAAAACAATACTGGTGGGAAATCTATGGGAAAATGTGACTATCTCCTAGAAATATGCATTTTTCCCGCCATGCTCTTTGGGTGACATCTCTGCACACCGTTTTAAGGCCCCAAAATTTTTGGTGACCCCCTATAAACCAAGTAAACCCTTGTTACATTTTGCAGTGATCTACTCAAAAAGAGTTAAAAACATTTTCAATTTGCAGAAATAGCTTTAAAGTTGCAAAGGCTAACATTGCAATTGCAAGTCTGTCGAATGTCTGCAAGTTATTTCCAACTGAAAAATTGACAGAAAGGGGAAAACCAGCCAGTGACCAAGCTATGAATCCCCATCAATCCCATGTAGCAATAGTGTCCGTACAGATAGTAATGACTGAAATGGCCATTTTGTCCTTACTGGATTGCTCTTGGTCTTGCCATTTTCGGTAGTTAGGATACCTAGCCTTGTTGCAAACATACCAAAAAATTGATTTATAGATGATTTTTTTTGGATTTCCAGTTTAGCAACAAACTGAAACAGGTGTTTTAAAATAAGCAACTACCAATTTGACAATAATTTCAACATATTGGGTATTTGGGTAGGTTTGCCCCAGGATGACTTGAACTGTTGAGTTACCCGTGTTACTAAAGGGTTGAACCTACAACTATACTTTAAATCCTATAAACAAGACCAATGACATTGATTTTCAATATAACCTCTTTTTTTTGTATTAATTTTACCCTATTTTACAAACATTCCTACATTTTCTCAGTCAGAGGTTGGACCTAAAAAAATTCGGATTCAAATCACAAGGTTCAAAGTTAACTATATGGCCATGGCGTCTTGAGTGGGCATGTTGGTTTCGTCTACAAATTTTAAGTTATCACACATCATTTTAAATGAAATTTTATAACTTCAAAACTATACAGTGTGAGTCAAAAAAAAAACCCTACATTAAGATAAAAAATATTAAAATAGTTAAGAATTGTTTTGCTCAAAAAGAAGGGAAAACAGGCTTTTCAGGAAAACGTTTATTGGGGTCATTGGGACTTTGGAGAAAGAAGTGCCTCTTTTGCTGAGAATTCAAAGATCCTGTTGGCCGATTTTGGCCAACCAAAAGATGCAGCGTTACATAAAGTAACATGGGTCTTCAGCAGGAATTGAGTACAAAAAATTAAACACCAAATTATTGTTGAACAATAGAAGGTGGGGAGAATTGAAGGTTATAAAAATAATCTCCCGAGATTCAAAAAGAAAAATCCTAAGTAAAAAAAATGTTCAATTTCTAAACTAAAGAAATTAAAAAGACTAGCTGGTTTAAGACCAAAGTTTACTTGGTTCGCAAGATTTATGGTTCTAACATTCAAGAAAATGTGGGAGCAAAAGTGAAACCCTAGAAAGTTTTGCATTCCGCCTGAACAGCAGGCGATAGGAATTTAAGGTTTATTTCCGATTTATTTACAGAAACTTCAGCTTTAGTTATTCTTGCAATTTATGGACGCAGTATACTGTATTGTGAAAAATAATTACCTTAGAGATGTAAAAACAAAGATCTCTGACGCAGTTTCATTATGTTATGAACTGAGACATGATATGGAGTGATTTTCAATACCTGACCTTTATGATTGAACAATGGTAATTTAATTGTTTGGAAGAAAATTTTGCTTAGAATATGTTACAAAAATAGACAATTTTACTTCAAAATGATATGTTTTTGTCGAGAAGAAATCGATACAATATGAAATTGCATGTGTGAATTGGCTTTGCTATAAGTGTTATGGTTACCCGTCGGTGTCAGTTCACTGCATTGATGGCTAAAACGGCCAAACAGGAATTTTAGGTCTCTCCGCAAAATTGCATAGTTTCTGAACACAATGCCAGAAAGAACCAAATAAAAATCTTCTGAAGCCTGTTTATCTCTGTAAAACAACCAAAGCAAACATTGAAGCAAAAATAACGTTAACTTTGATAAAGAAAAAATTCTTTCCTGAATGTAGGGTTTTAGTGACTCACACTGTACATGCGATATGAAAAGTAACAGTTTGTGAAAGAATTGTCCAATCTTTTCAAATATGCTATCAAAATTGCATGGGTTAGGTCTTAAGCAAGTTATTGATCAAAAATCATGAGAAGACAAAAAGTGTGATCTTCAAGTAGACTCACATCCAAACCCAAAGTACCATACAAAAAACAAGTATATTGTGTACAACTAGAGAATTTGCCCATCTAACAAGATTAGTTTGACAGGGATACCCTAGTATAACATTTTTTTAGATTTTGGGAGCAAGGGTAACAAAATTGGCCATTAAAGGTAATACGAGGTTTCAAGTCATCCATATTTTCGTGATATGTATTGATTTCATATAAGATAAAGACATGGCAATAGATTCCCTGCCATTTATTTGGCTCAGAAAAACTAAAAATGAAAACCTAATGCGATTGGTATATGCTTATCCATAGAAAAACATAGGCTGAATTTCGTATTGCTCTTATACGAAATTAGAAATTTCACCCAATTTTTGTACAATGAAACAGTTACAGCTTAATATTTCAGATGGGGATATTTTTATAGGAAAGCTTTACACAGTGCAAAAACTGTAGAATTTTCACATTTTTGGGGAAACCTGTTATTTGGAACTCTCGTTGCACCTTTTAAAGTATGCATTTATTGTTTAGTCGTAAAGATTGCTTAGACGACTTGCACAGTAGCTTCTGCTGAAGTACAATCAAGTATTCGCCAAAGTAAATCCAATAACCATCATAAAATGTAACCATTTTTGATCGGTTAAACCCTTGTCGAAAATGTTTTACTGAATGACAAGTTTGAATTTACAGTGTAGGTTGCTCAAATGGCAGCTGGCATTTAGGCATCAACAAGTATATGATAAAGAGAAATAAACCAAGTATAATCTAACCCTCTTTAAAAGTAAACATTCATGATTGAATTATTTTCAGATTTTCATATGACCTCAAATTACCTAGTTATCAGTACGGTAGGGGGCTTACATGTCTCATCATTTCAAAAGCAGTTTCTCCTCATTCCTCAACTATGGTCCTTCATGATTAATTAAGAATTAATTTAATTATTATTTAAATCAAGAACATTATTCTGGTATCTTAATGGAATATTTGAATCTGTATTGTAGAAGGAAACCACCCCCCCCCCCCCGGGCATAAGTTGTTTTACTAAGTACAAAACCACACATTTTTCACCTAAATTTGCCGACATACCGGTACTATGGTCCCATTGTTGCATCCCAGCTTGTCTCATAATTAATGAGCTTCATTAAAATGTTAGGTCTACGCTATTTAGGCATGAATTGAAGTGTAATTCATTTTTTTAAGTTGTTATCTTATTGAATGGTATGAAGAAACACATGGGGCTGAATAAACATTTTTATCATATTGTAGGGTTTTCGTGTTCCCAAGTATATTTATCCGACTTGTTAATAATCAATTATTTACTTATAATATCCTATTAGGTCCACAACAATATTTATGCGTTCTAATTAAAGGAGTTTATTGGCTTTAATTGATATATATATAATTCAAATATTAAAATGATTGCTAAGATAGACTAAGATAAAGGAACTAGAATAGCGCGGTTCTCGGCTTTCGCGCTCGCTATATTCAAAGAATCTTGACAGCTGTGGGCCGCCGCATGAAGCCTCTCGAGAACCTGGCATAGGTGACCTTCCACGCGTCTAACTCAACTGACTCTATCCCCTGGTTTATTTTCGGTTGTTCATCCGTTTTCTCTTTTCTCACCTGCCTGCGCTCAATCATTACTATGCACAACACCAACGACTTGCGTTCCCCCCACTTACTTGAACTTCACTTTCCCCCACTCCTTTTTTTTAAACTTCCTTTTTTTTAGTTTCCCAGTTTACATTTTAGCCCCATTGGTCATAGAACTTGACTCACATGACCTGTGACCTTTAACCATGACCTTTGACCTCATCAAAACATATGAGGGTCCCATTGTGCACCTATGAGAGAAGTTGAGTGTCCAATTGAAGTTAAAAACGTTTCAATTGAGGGTTAAATTTAAAAAAAACTTAATGTGACACACATACATTCACACACCACAAAAAACACACGCACAACGGATTTGCTAAGTGGGTCCATGCCAGCTATAGCTGGCGGCCACCAAAAACATAAGAGATGGAAGATTCATATTATACATAGACTTTTACATTGGTACTCTGTGCCCCAATATCCGTGTCCCAATTGCTCCACCCTCCCCTTCGTTTTAACTGAATTTAGTCATAATTTTTAATTGCTGCAAGTTGATCAGATTAATTTGGTTATCAACTTAAAAGTTAACTAAATAGGCTTTAAAATGAGGCATTACTTGGAAGAGATTAAAGCACATTAAAGGGGGATGGTCCGTTCCCCGATTTAAGTATATCAAGTTTTCATCTTGGTAGAATGCATTCGCACAAAAACCACATCTGTAAAGTTTCGCGCGATAGTTCAATCGTTTTGATGTGACAGCTAGAAAACGTGTTTTGTGAGGACCATAATAGAATACTGTTGAAGTACGAATAGTGGTCCGAAAAAATGGAGTTACCACTTGCGCTCATATCTCTCAAACCCAAACATCATTTAGCCCTAAGATTTCACGGGTAAATGAGAAAAATAGTAGCTTTATTCTGGTACCAAAAGTCGAACCACTTCCGGTTAAAATCGGAGATTCTGGGACGAGGCTATTAGCGAACCACTCGGGCCAGGACCTTTACCGTACTGTAATCATTACACAAACAGGTCAGAATTCTCTAAAATATGAAACAGCTCCACCCGAGAACAACAGGCCACACTTCAAGAACATGTAGGGTCAATAGAAAACATCTTTAAACTCCCTAACTTGAGAATGGGATTCTCATTATAACCAACATGAACACTGGCTTTGGGGCATGTGGGATAAGTCTGGGGAAACTGTTGGCACATGAGACAGTCACAGGTGAACTGCTGGCACGTGAAATCGTCAAAGGTGAACTGCTGGCAGGCGTGATTAGTCACAGTGAACTTCTGAAATAAGTTCGGATAGTCAAAGGGGTGAACTCGCTGGCACGGGCCGATAGGCAAGGTGAACGGGCAGTGTTGCGGATCATAGTCACACAACAAAACTTGCATATCGCGCAGGGTGTACGTTCCATCAGATCTAGATTTCTGAGACCTTCAGAAAGGAAAGCCAGTGGTACCTGCAGAACTGCCTAAAGACAAAGTGTGTGCATAATCTAGTATCAGTAAATGTTCATTTCTTTGAATTGCTATATGATCCATATGCATAAGAGAAACCAGACCTGACTAAAGTCAGGGCGGTAACATGAATTATTTCTGTTATTGGACCATTACTTTGTTTCATTCTTCCTAAGTCTTTGACAAATTTTAATGCAACAATACTCAAGATTCAAAGTTGTCTGTGTTATGAGAGTTATGACCTTTTATCCCAATTTGTGAAAAGAAAGGGTTTGACATAGTTTAAAAGGTGATAATATATTTCTTCTGGGATGGCCCCTTTAATGAAATTTGAATGATCGAATGTTCGTTTTGAATAAAACCAACAATATAATTAACCTTAAAGTCAATAGAGGCATAATACAGGGCAATTATTTGGATACTGATTATTTCTGTGTCAACCCTTCGAACATGCTTTTTACACAAAGCGTATGACAAGCATCCGGCACCACAAAACATGTTTAAAAAGACTAACGTCGGCCGAGTATGTCGCCGAGAAGTATGAACCACTATTACCCTCAGGATCCAAGTGGAAAGGGCGGTGATGCTTGCCTTGTGAGACATGTAGGACATGCTTACCCATTGTGGCCTCAAGTGCTGATGCTTGCCTTTGGTGCATTGACCCTCAGGGACCACCAAAGTGCTGATACGTGCAGGATGTAACAAGTTTTTCCAAGGAAAGAGTTGTAGAGTTTTTAATGACAATGTGGCATTTAAATGCAAAGGTCCCAGATTGCCTGTGTGACATTTAGATGAAAAAACTTGCCTTTTAGTGCTTGCCGGACCCTTTTCCTTCCACGAGCTGGGAGGGATTTGGGGTTTAATTGTTAAGGCAATTTAGGATTTTGCACAAAAATTAATTATATGTATTAAATAGTGCAACTCAAATTGAGTACTCTGCAAAACTTTTATTTTGATTTGATTTGAAATTTTTCAATTTCAAAAAAAAAAAAAAAAATACAAAAATTGCTAGGGCGGGCTGGGGGTGGGAGGGGGGGGGGAGGCGGGTGTCCTCAGGAACCCGAAGTGGCTGTGATTGCCTGTGTGACATTAACAGTTTTTGCAAGGAAAGTGTTATTGAGGGCCAATGTCCACATGACATTAAATGAATCCCGATACTATTCTGTGTGGACATTCATGTACAAAAATTATTGCCTAAGTGATTGCCTGGCATTACCTCAGGATGTGGAGAGGTTAGGGTTAAATAAAGGCAAACTCAAAGATTTTAGCCAATCACAGATTTTGCAGATAATATTTTGTTTGTATAATTGAAAATACAGAGGTTCGCCAAAAATGTGTCAACTTGCCGTTGAGCCTGTGTGAATGGGGACGGACAACGTTCAACAAATAGGGTCACACAAAGTCACCAACAAGTGGGTCACTACCCAAGGGACCATTGTATCCCAAGTGTCATGACAATAGTAGTGCAGGTACGGGGTACCGTTATCTTAAAAACAGTGAGCAATTAGGGTTACCATTTGGCAGCCAAAATTTTCACCACAGACAAACACACAGAACAGAATGACAGAACATACCACTACTAACGTAGTAATCCCTTATGTGCAATTGCTTTGCATTCTGACACAAAATAGGTCGGACAAATTAACGAAAATGTGTAAAACTTTCATTTTGATCAACTTTTGATTTTAGGGGCAGAATCCATGATTTGGCCCGTTTCACAGTATTGCCTACTCCACCCTAATTCTCCATTTTTGTCTTCAAGCCGATTATCGTTCCTTCCCCCTTCCTCATTTGCCCTCCTTAGTCTGTCTCTCCCTCCCCCCCCCCTTCTTCCCTTTCCTGTTTTCCCTCATCTTGCGTTTTGTAAACTGGGGGGTCCTTTTTTCAAACTTAGTGTCAAGCTGTGTTATTTGTTTTCCAATGTGTGTAAGACATAACTTTTAAGAAAAATACAAAGCCCACCTGAATCTTTCATTTATTACTTTTGTAATCGAGGGAGTTTGTCAAAATCGGAGCATTTTGTAAAAATTGCCAAAATAGTTTTAATGCAAAATTTAAGATTATTGCCAAAAGAAAGAGGACTTGTCTTCATCATAAAGGTTAAAGAAGCACCTACTTCAGGCAATACAGCTGAAATATGAACATTTGACGTTGAATTTTGATAATTTCTGACATTTTTGATTATTGTATCCCCAAAACAGGTTCTCTGACATAAAAAAGTTGTACTTTTATTAAAATCAAAATTTAACAGAGCAGAGTGATTTTTCATGAATTGATTAGTTGTAGGCTGGAGGGGAGAACATTTTGTACCCGAATGTGCTGCAAGCAAATTCACCCATGAGTAGCTGATAATTATGGTTATGTACACAAAAGTGTTTTGGACGTGGAAATGTGACGGATAAATTTGACTTAAAATCTTATCTTTTTTACATTTATTAAAAACAAAAACTGATTTAAGCTTTATAAAGATGATGAAACACTCAACTTCCGCATAGTGATGAATGCTTGTTTTCGCCTAAGGCCCTTCCAATTTCCAAAGCGGTGTTTACTGGCATGGTTGCTTGATTGAAGCTTGCGTTGGACGTGCCAAATTGCACATGTGAACGGGCAATTTTGAAAATTTACCTAAACAACTGATCACACCTCAAAGTAAGTTGGTAGTAACATACCAAATGGAACAACATACTATAAAATTAAAGTTGCAGACCTCCTGTTTTTGAGATACGCAACTCGAGGTGTTGGAAGTGACCAAATGTGTTGGACGTGACGGGTTTGTGAACGGAAAATTCATGTGATGGAGCCAAGTCATTTTACAGTGGTTTTCAAAATTTAGTACATTTACTAGTGGAGTGAAATCACTCTCGGAGAGTAAGTAATACAAACATATTAACTTGCTACATAAAGGCAAGGGCTTTGCAAAAAGGGTGGGATCGTGACCAAAATTGTGATTGAACGGAAAATTGCGGACAGATTCAAAAAACATATCTGAATTAATCAAGGAACCATTTATATAATTTGTGTGGGCCATTATCATGAGGGATTGTCTCTGTAAATGATACAATAAATGCCACAGATCTCACCACAGGAGTTCAGGGTAAGTGTGAATAAAATGGTATTATTCAATGTGAACGGAAATGTCACGTCCAACAGCAATTGTGCATATTTGCTCCATATTAAATTTTTGAGCACTCTGCTACACCTTATTTTCAAATGGTAATACAAGTGTCACGAGTGCATAACAGAACTCTCAAAAGTAAAAAATTGACAGTTCTACATAGCTATATGGCAGCTGAAAACAAAAAGGGCATGTATTTTTGGTTGACGCCATATCGGTCCAAATTTTGACAATGTTGTGTGGGCAGTCTCCCTGAAATACAAGCACAAATAAAGTTGGTTTAGCTATGCGAGGTAAGGTAGGTCATGTGAGATCTAAGTAAAAACCACAAAAAAGTGACTCTGTATCACCGTCCTTTAAAAATCCTATAGGTTTTAAGTGGCAAAAAATTAAAAGTTTGGCAATTACTGTGAAACGGCCCGAAAACCAAATTACAAAATTCCCCAAGGGATAGAAGGCTGGCATGCCAAAATGGTCCAAAACAGGCTTTACTTCCAAGAATTTAACAATATTATTGCTGGTTTAAATAATTTGTACTTACTCTTCAAACTTGTCTGAATATTGACTCCCCCCAACTCCTTCGTTCAGGGAACCTAGTCTCCAGTTGTCACTAAGATATTGCCATAGGAACTTGCATTTCAGAAGCATTAAATTGTAATTAATTGACGTCAAAATGCTCCACATATTCAATGTAGTCTATGTTCAAGTTAACACCAATCTGCTGAGTTTTAAATCAAATGAAAAAATATTGTAATAATTGTTTCCATCTCTGAAACCATGGTTCGTTATAGATCTGACAGAGATATGGCAAGACAATTTGAATTTACATTCTCACCAAGAGGTGTCATGATTCGCAACAGTTATTATTTTAACGTAAAAAGATGTGATTTGCTGGAAAATTTGTCTGAAAACAGAACTACCATTTTGAGCCATCCATTACAATGTCAAGTGTTTTACACAGAAATGAATGGTTCATCCTTCTTAAAGTGGCACTGGGCCATATTTCATCAAGATATGAGGATTTCTCAAGGTGTTTCCCAAATGATTTAGTCCTAAGGCTAGGACCTTATTTTAGGCAAAATTTTAATGGAAATATGAGGCTCAAAACATTTAGTGGTTTTTTTTTTATAGGCCCTTATTTTAACTTTTTAAAGCAGTATTTAGCACATTTTTTTTTAACGAGCGCCCCCAATTTTTCAAAAAAAATTGAGGTTTTTACACGTTGCATTGGTAACTGGCTAGTAAACGTAGAACCTGGAGGTGTTGAATGGTTAAGCTCCCACAATGTCTATGTGTCGCAAACGAATGAATTTGTAACTAGAATAATGAATATTGGGGATCCCTCGATAATAATTACACCGCGCTGTGGGAAACGGCCTCAAATATGAAATAGCGGGAAATAGCGACATGTAGTATCTACGCTCAGTCATTAGTTGTTTTATGGTTTAAGACAGTCAAAGTTAGAGGTCTTTTACGTGAATGGTGGCACTGTTTCATCATGGACGGAATAAACTTCGCTTTCCAGCTCTGCCGGTTAATAAGTTACAATCTACGATCCCAATTCGATTACAACAAAATCGGCTCTGGTTATGATAATACGTATTTTTGAGCATTCTCAGTTTTTCCACAGGTTTTGTTTTTTGAGACAATTACAAACAATTAGCTGTTTTGTGCAAAAATGGGAGTGCTCTTCAAAAATGTGCTAATATTGCTTTAATCAACAAATGAGTTTATACACAAAAAACAAGTATAACAGGACTCGTACTCATGTAATAGAGCCACCAAAGGCAGGGTCAGAACTTAGTGGCGTCTCTTGGGGGGGCACTTGGTGGGTGGAACTTACCACCCCCCCCCCCCCCCGGGGTGGCCAAAGGCGGCGCCAAAAGAAGGAAAAGAGAGAAAAAAACCGAAGGAAAGAGTGAAAAAAGGAAAGTGGGACAGGGAAGGAAGGAAGAGAAGGAAAAGGGGAAGGTGTAAAGAAAGAAATTAGATTAGGTTGCAGCAACCAATGAGAAGAAAAAGAAAAAGGAAAAACAGGGCGAAAAGGAAGGGGCCCGCCCCCAAAAGAAAAGGGAAATAGGAAAAGAGAAATAAGAACAATAAGGGTCATCAAAAGTAAAAAGCATCAAAGGTTGAAAAAAAGTTTAAGGAAGTAAAGGGGGAGCTAAAAGAGCAAATTGTAGCTAACGAAAAAAAAAGCATTCAAAAACTGAAAACAATCGAAAAGGGGTTGAGACTAGTTTAAGGAGGAGGAAACGGACCACGCAAAGAAGAGCAAAGGAATTGGAGTTTAGGGTCTCAAAAACAGAAAAGAAAAAGGATATAAGTTTTGTGAAAAAAAAAAAAAAAAAACCTAGAAAAGGGCGCAAAAACAGCACCTGAAACGTGCAAAGAATGCAAGGAAAAGGGAATTATAGAAACAAAAAAGGGCATCAAAAAACCAGAAGAGGAAAGGGTGTTGGGCCGGTTGAAAAAAAGTTTAAGGGGGGGTGCAAGACGAAGAAATCTAAAAAGAGGAATATAGAGATAAAACGGGACATCAAACGGAAAAGGTTACGAAAAGGTAAGTCACAGAAAAGGGCCACCATAAAATGAAAATAAAATTGTATCATTAACTATGAGAAAACAAACTCAAACCCCGAGCCTCAAAGATGAGCGAACAGCTCTGCATTCATTACATGAACAACTAACTCTAAATTCAATGGTTTGACCACATTCATTATGACTCCAAGTCTTCTTTTTCGGTGTTAAGTTGGCGTCTATTGATTTAATAGCCTCTGTTTGCACTTGCAGCTGGGCGGTCCCCAGACCATTGTCAATGAAAGGGGGGGAGTGGTTGCCGACAAAACTGTCCATTTGCCAACACCAATGTCAAACAATTTTTCCGGCTCGCTCGTTGCCACAAAATCATTTTATATGTTATGTGTTATATACCCTCAAAATTTGGACTTTCAATATTAAAAATTTTATTTTCCTACTATTTATGTGATGAAAGATTTCTCACGGGGTTTGTGTGTTTAAAGTTCCTCTGTTTTACTCTAAAAGAGAAAAGTGAATTCCTTCTAGTGTGTTTGTACAGTGCACATGTTAGATAAATTTGTCACACACTAAGGAACGGGATTCCCCCAAAATGTAAACTTAGAAAAATGAGTCAACTTGTTTTGTTTAAGATCAAAAAGTTGCATGATCAGGGGATTCCCCTATTAAACTATTATGTGAAGTGATTGGTTGCATTCAGATTTGTAATTATGTGAATTCCAATTGGTCAGTTAGTGCAAAGTTATGTTTATGCATGATGCTGTGGTAATAGTCTATTTTAGACTTGGGAACTTTCTGTTGATGAAAGTCAGTATATACTGGGGATTTGAGTTAAGTAGCTAGACGTTTTATAGTTATAGCTAGTCTTATCTGCAACGAGTACTAGCAGACCTTTAAAGTACCATAGTGCCAGGATTTATAATTTCAAGTTGAAAGAGGCTGTAATGATTCTACTTGTTTTGAAAGACGAAAGGGCTGGGAATCAAAATAGGATTTCCAAATTGTGGGACAGATAGAAATAGTGGTGATTACTTGGACTGATATACTGTGGAAGATTAGGGCGTTGGATGAGGGCACTTATGTAACCTTGTTTTGTCTGAACTGAGGGACAAAATTTACCTTCAGGACTGAGACGATTCCCATGGAATATAGTACCTGAGGAGTTTTATGAGAACTTATGCGCTGTCATATTGGAGTCTTCGAGTTAGTCTGTGTGTGAGGCATATCAAACGTGTGGAATGCATGCACCTTTTGGTGGAGGAGACATAAATGAACTTGAGTTAAGATTAGAATTGCTAAGTGTAACTTGATTTTATTTTTATAGGTATTGTGTTTGTGAAATACCAATAGAGGTGGGCTATAGAAGGTCAATGTTTCAGATCCATTCGAACACAGGCTCATTCGATGACTTTAATCATCATGATCCCACGTTCGAGAAAGGGAAAAGGAAAAAAGAAACAAAGGAAAAAAAAATGAAAAAATGGCGAAAACCAGGGTTGTTTTTTTTTTGCCCCATCGAAAAATCCAAAAATGGCCGCAAATTGTTAAAATTTTTGACCATACTCATTTATTTTTTGTTTACAATTGGCTCATTTTGGGTGGCCATACCAATTGTTGGGGTATTCAGGAATCATGCATGCAACTTCATCCCCACCATAGCCGTTCATTTTCTTGAAAATGCCATTTTTGCTTAAAATTGACATCTGAGTGCGCTTTCCCATAATTGCGCATCCAATTGAATATGGGGGAGTTTAACATTCTTTCATATAAAGTTAGTTTTTAAGAGAGTTTTTATAATGAAACACGTGCTGAAAATTTGAGCATGCGTGCTGTTTGCGGTTTTTACAACTGTAGGCTTTTTAATGCCATAAAAAATGCCCCCATTGAGAACCACACGTAAGAAGAACGTAAGAAAAGTTTGTTGACCCCTGGACATTCCAATGGGAGTGAGTGTTTAATCCAAATTTTAAATTAAGCCTTGGCGAAAATGGTAAGTGTTTTATACAGCCTAATTCTTCAGAAAATGATGCATCAACAATTCTGATGATGGCCCACCAGTTAAAATTTAAAACTTTTAATACGATATGTACTTGTTGGGAAAGCGCCCCTCGCAGTACATTTAGGTTAAAACTGCCATATCGAGAAACGAAAACGTGTGGTGAGCTAGAAATTCAATAGAAGATTCCGTGCATGGCCACAAATATGGGTATGGCCACAAAAATGAAGGTTGATTAAACAAAAGCTTATCAACTTATGGTCAAAAATTATGATTTCTTGGCAATTTGGCGCCATTTGCGATTTTTTTGTTGGGGCACCCTGGTTTTCGCAATTTTTATATTTTTCTTCGAAAATGGGAGAATTAGATAAGCATCAATAAAGTCGATCATTTTAGCCTGTGTTCGAAAAAGTGATCGAAACTAGGAACCCAATATTGACCCTATAGCAGCCCACCTCGAATACCAGAATTCTGAATCCAATCGGATAAATCATGGTTAAAGTTTTGTTATAGAAACAATTCAAATCACTTGTGCACAGGGCTCGTTTATTTGTGTTTGAAAGGTAAGTTTTTGACCCTTAGCGTCCACGAGACTTTCATAAACATATGCCAAGAAGACATGGAAAATGGGCACTGCATTTTCAATTTCCACAGGGGGTGCCAAACACGTTGTCATAAGGGACCAGAGAAGGGACCGTCTACGAAGAAAAGTCAAAGTAAACAGCCATGGCAAGTGCTCTCGAAAACTGTTCTACTAATTAGTTTTTTACGGATTATTTTTGAGGGGGCCCTCTAATGTTCCGTATAGGGTATTGTGGTACGTGGTGACTGTAGTTTATGAACTTCATATGATTGATCGGCATTATTTTTGCATATAACGGCATTCTTCATATCACCATCGCTGAACTGGTTGTAATATAGACGCTAACTTTGCTGGTATGAGTATCATTAATACATTGAACACCCTAACTATGAGCGTTGGTGTGTTACATGCCCGGTCAAACCTCCATCGAAATGGATTCCGATATCAAGTAGCTGAAGGTGCTGTGATCACACCATTATATTGGAAACCAGTCGAGCAAAGTCCTAGACTAAATAGATGGCAAGTGTCACGATCAAGAAAATAAAGCTGTGGTTCGCATATACGTCCTGTGATCTACTATGAATGTGATCAGTGTGAAATCAAAAGAAATGTAACCCCCCTCATCCCGTGATCTGATGTCCCGTCATGCCCAAGAGACTCCATACTCAAATGTAATCAGCAGATGAAAATTAAAAACAACGCTTCTGCAAGACAACTCAGGTTACACAATGTGATGGCCCTCTCTGTTCTGTTATTGAGGGTGATACAACCTGTTGTTGTTTCATCTGCCACAATGATTTTCACCTGTCATAGTGAAATAGGTCCTTATCCGTAGACACTTCAAAAACTATACTGTGCTGCAAAAAACTGTTTCTAATCTTCCTAACATGATTAGGGAAATCTTAATCATACAATAACTACTTTATCTGCGAAACAGGAAACCTTTGTGATGACAAAACAATTGAAAAGGTCGCACGAAGCTTCCTGCTGAAAGAGAATCACATCCTTCGAAATGAGTTGCAATCTCTCAAAAACAAAAATTATCTCCTTGACAAATTCCATCCATCATTCTCACTCTCAGTATGCAAACTCTCATAATGAATGAGACAAGTCACAATTTGATGCCCTTAGTGAACAATGAACCCCTCCAGTCACAAATACAATCTCTTAACGACCAAGTAAGAGATAACGAACGAGTGGATCAGACCACGGAAGAATAAAAAGTACGAGTTCCAGAAGAACTCACGGAAGAACGCTTCTACTTGGTGATTCGATGCTGCGGGATATTCGAGACGAATAGTTTTGAAGACAACCCATGTAATCAATCAGGGTGGCCATTTTGGATATTAATCCATGAACTCTTGCCGTGATGACATCAACCGCCTACCCGCAACAAATAGTCCATATTCACTGCTGACAATGATGTAATCCAATGGTTCTTTGCCACTACAGAATATTGTAGAAGCCATGGAAGCTTCAATAACTTTTATCATGATAACTTCCCCAAGTACCTTCAGTCACTACATTTCTTTTCTGTCTGCGGTATGTCCACGCTCAATATTAAAGTTGCCGGAAAATCAATTCACTCAAGGAAGAACTAAAGGAGTTAGCACATCGATTGGGATGCCATACTTCATAGATACAGGGCTGATCATGACCTATCGAAATGGCGACACTGATTTTCTCATTTGTGGATGGCCTATCATTTCAATATGCCGCGAAATGACAGCTTTCCTGCTTGCTTTCCCATCCGTGCGTTGTCTGAATGGCATCCCTGAACTGGTTAGAAATAATGATTCGAAATGGGTCCTGTCCAAAGTAAGAAGAAAAGAACCAGGTCAAGTCCGTCCAAGAAAAAACTCACGGTAGCAAACCTCACACGCGTGTCGAAAATGACCGCATACATATTCGAACATGGACCTCACATAATTCCAAAAAAACAATCTCGCAATGGAAAAACCGCGAAATAAAGGTCCCATTTTTTCAGTTCGCGATCTATGGACTATGCCCCATGAAAACAAATATGCTGGTTGTTTCAACTGCGGACTCAGAAACCATAACCAAAAAACTATTGCCGTTTAAAAATCGTCTGCATACGCTTTCATGGATGTAATGCTCTAAGGTCATAAGCGGTACTGTGAAAATGGGATTGAATTTTGGCCATGAATGCGGATAGTGCCGAAAATATCTTGTCAGGAATATATTGTAAATGAAACTCATCAGAATACAAATAATGATGAAATATGTTCGAAAAAAAAAACCCAAGTCATAATTGCATCCCAAAAAAGGAATAAGTTTGGCAATCTCCAATATATTGTTACTCTCTCTGCCGTACACATTGGACGAAGTGCGTGCTTTAGTATGAAAATCATATTGATCTTATGTGGCTCTTAATGAGACCCCACGCCTGGACTCCAGTATTCCGAATAATGGCAATTGATATTCCATCAAAGGTATATGTTTTCACAGAAAGGATATAATAGACAACGGCGGTGGGTGGTACTATTACATTGAGTCACAATCGAATTTTTTCCACATAAACTACGCTGATGATCTAATGCCAAGCAGAATTTAGAAATTTGTTTGCGATTGAAGTTATAACCCCGTCAATAAATCAAAACCTTAAATCATTGTCTTTGTCGTGGTACCGTCCTGAACTAGTTATCATTATTTTTGATCATATTCAATCAATTTGTTGAAAAGGATTGAGTGTGAAAATAAAGATGTTTTCACTTTTATGGCGATGTGATTGTGATCTGCTACAAATACCCGTCTGTTATACAAAGAAGATGAATGGAATTAGTAACAGTTTTAACGTTAAGCAATTTGATTAAAGAAGCCACTATAGTGACTAAGTATAGCAAATCTCTTATTTGTCACATCTACACAACTTGTCCAGAATATTAAAGTTTGCAAATAAAATAAAATCAGTGTATTACATACGGGACTTAGTGATCATTGTTTTTTGTGTATGCAATAATTGCAAGATGCTAGATATTTAAAAATGGGCACAAATACTCTGTAAACAAAGTTTATAAGCATTGATGAGGTGTTATTTAAAGATGATCATAGTGAATGGGCTAAAATTACAATTATAACAACCTTGACGAGGCGTTAGCGATTTTGAAATTAAATTTCATTGAGGTGCGATCGTCATGCCCCATTGAGAAGAAAGCGCAGTACGTCCAGAATACTTCCACTTCCCCATGGCTTACCAGATGATATTGTGGGCATTATGCGTAAGCGCGATAATCTCAAGAAAAAGCTGTTAAGTCAACTTTCTTTCATTGTGGATGGAGTTCGCAAAACTCCAGAAATAAAGTACAACGTATGGTTAAACAGCCAAAAGAATTATTTAATGATGAAATCAAGTCTAAAGATTCTAATAAATTTGGAAGAAGTATAAGTCTGTTGTTTTCCTGGAAAATCAAAGTCTCCCTAATGTAAATAGTAATTATACTGAGATGGTGAAAAGACCAAGCCCAACAGAGGTTGCCTGATGGTCTTAAACGATTATTTTGGCAGATATTGGACCTAAATTGGCCAGTAAATATTCCTGAGGTAGATGGCGAATTGCACTTCTCCCCAATGTCCCATAATGGCAATCACGGTAAAAAAACTTTTAGTTTTAATCTAGTCCAAGAGAAATATGTATCGGAACAAGTTTGTTCCTTATCTGATACAAGAATATAAAAGAAGAAGTTTTACTTACAGAGGTGCTAAAATGTGGAATTCCCCCTTGTGAAAGTAGTCCTTAAAATACCGTTGATCTTGCCAGTTTTAAGCAAAAACTGAATTGCATAATGTTTTGGCAATGTTTTAACTTTTAACTAAATTGTATATAAACTTTTTGTCGTTTCTCTATATTCTTTTTTTTTTGTTCCCAGTAGTTTCCATATTACAAACTTAATTGATATTTTTAATCTTCAAATGTTTAATTGTAAATATTATTATGAGTATGCACTCTTCTAATTATTTTAGTGTTTCTGTGTTTGAGGTGTGTGTGTGAGTGTGTGTGAGTGGTGTGTGTAGTGTGAGATGGTGTGGTTTTGGGTGTGGTGTGTGCGTGGTGTGTGTGTGTGTGGTGCGCGGGCGTGGTGTTGGTGGTGTGTTATGTGTGTGTGTGGTGGTGTGCGCGTGCGAGCTTGGGTGGTTGCCTGGGCGGGGTGGGTGTGTGCGTTGCGTGCGTGTGTGTACGTGCGGGTGTACATTATGTGCCTGTGCGTGTGCATTGTGTGTGTGTTTGTGGTGTGTGTGTGTTCTGTCCTCCCTGTGAGGTTCCGTATGTCAAGTATGTTTGGTGTATTTGATGTTTTCAGGCGAGTGGGTTTTTATTTTAATTCAGCAGTATGTTTTTATCTATGTGTTTATGAAGTCATGAATAATAAATATACCAGATCGGTAGTCTATAATGACTCGTTTTATTTATGACTGAAAATGTATTTCATTGTATAATCGTTTTATGTATTTTGTTTAATATCCAATGTCCTTAATTTTTAATCGGATGTAATCTCTTTAGCTGATATTAATCATATATGTATATTGTATTTTTTAATTTAACTATAGGTTTTATAACTCTGGTACACTGACATGTGGAAGACAATTTATTGATCAATATTCTTAACTATACGTGTTTAAATAAAGATATTATTATTTATAGTCATCCTCAGTTTCCCCTCGGGGGTATAATACCATATCCTGGATAGGCCCCTGCACAAAGGTCATAGACAGGTCAAACAGGTGGATGTATGGAATCATCTCCACTGAGTAAAACCCACTTCAGATTGGTTTAATTAGAAAATCATTCTGTTTATAAAAGTCCATAAGAGGAAGATTTAGGCTTAAAAGCGCATTTTGTGATTCCAGCCCCTTCTATTTTTTTATTCATTGTTCACTAGATACTCCTTGAGAACGCTTATTCACAACTTTTTAGCTGATCACCGACTTTGCGGTTTTGTTGTTATGGAGCAAATGCTTGTTTCCCCACGCTCCCCTTGCGATATTTCTGTTTAGTTTATGGCGGCGGCAGGGATGCAAATTCGACGAGTCACAGAATCGATTCTCGCAGTTATTCTCGTAGCATCGGAATGAGAATCAATTTCTCTTTCTCCCATTGAATATATTAAGTGTTGTCATTTCAAAGTAAATTTTTGAATTCTCGCAAACCAGAACGAATTCATCCTGGAGCGGATCATTTACACGCCAGGGGGGAATGGGGAATTTTCCATATTTTCCCCACATTTTTTCATGTTCCCCCCTTTTTGCTTCAGAGAAAATTTCAAGTTACCCCCATGATCAGGTAAAAAAAAGATGCGCCGCCCCCAGAGGGGGGGACACCCCCACTTAAAAAACAAATCATGGCACACCTTTGCATTTTGAATAATATTATTGATATCATCCTGAATGATGTGATGTTGTCTTCCGAGTGGATAGGCCTATAAAGCAGGGAGTTATCAGCATACTGTGGAAGAGGTGGAATTAAAATGATTAAGGTCAGTCCAAAATAAAAAGGTTGAACAAAAAAGGCAACCAATCAGAAACCCCTGGGGACCCCGATTTAGCATGAACCACCCTGGGGAAGCACCCTCTTACAAAGGTTTGTCACCACTGGACACAAGCTGCTGAATAACAAGTCGCCTCCTGATGTTGATGCGTCTTCCTTGAACTGGAGCAAAAGAAATTATTCAACAACCAATTTTTACCATTCCATTCTTTTGTCAAAGCTTCGTCAGTATGGCAT
>JAMKCH010012232.1:0-26445 GCA_023653785.1 Ophioderma brevispina
ACATAAACGGCACGAATATCTTCTGCACCCCTGATATTTGAAAAGTAGGTCAAAACTCAAGCGAATAGAGCGGGTAGCGCGTCCGCTACCACGCCCAAAAAAGGAGAATATTTTCCTTCCAGTATCGAACCGGGGACCTTTAGAGTGTAAGGCGATCATGATAACCGCTACACTACGGAAACTTCCTCGAGCTCTTTTAGAGTTTTAATATATTAAAATCTTTGTTAATTTTGTTCCTATGTGATCTACTTGTTCAGTTTATGAGCATTATTTTATCAATCATTCAACATTATCACTACACTCATTGAATAGAATGCCCGGCACGAAAGTCTTTTCCTATTTTGTACATATTTTTATCAAACAAGACAGACAAAATGCATTATCTAACGATGTTATGTTCTGAGGCTTATTTAATATAGCGATTGGAATGGACACACGTTTTTGTGATGTAGCGGTTTAAGTGGCTAAGCTTAACACGCCATATGTGTCAAGAAATGATGATTTTTATGCATTGTTTAAAATAAAAGTCGGTTACTCCTTCGGGATGCCGACTTAAGACCGCTTTAAAATGCTTTAGTATCTATTTTTTTTACAAAGATCGGTAATATAAGGTGTTGATATGACCTAAGACTAGTCATTTAGAGAAAAAAATTGCATTTTGAATTTGGAAAAAAGAATGACTGATTGGTTCTAAACAATCTCAGGATGTAATTTTAATATTATGCTAGAATGGTATGGATATTTTTTTACTACTACTACAAATAATAATAACCACTTTTTATATAGCGCTTATTCAACGTAAACAGTCTCAAAGCGCTCTTGCCAATTATTATTACGCCGCCTTCCAAGAAATCGTCATGCCTTACAAGTGCACAAGCCTATCATCACTTAGATTGTTATATTCCTCATAACTGTTCCCCAGATTTCGCTTGGGTCGACGAGGCAATTGAGATTAAGTATTATGTTCAGGGACACAAACACGTTGACCACAGTGGGGCTCGAACGGGTGACTATAAAACTAAGACCTAAGACCTAAGACTCAAAACCACTATAAAACTAAGACCCTGTAACTATAAAACTAAGACCCCCACTATAAAACTAAAACCCTGTAACTATAAAACTAAGACCCCTCCACTATAAAACTAAGACCCTGTAACTATAAAACTAAGACCCCCACTATAAAACTAAGACCCCTCAACTATAAAACTAAGACCCCTCAACTATAAAACTAAGACCTATTATAAAAACTATTTTTATTATTTTGGAGTTCTCTTTAGAACTTGTGCATTATCTCAGTACAGAAAACAATCAGTCATGATTGTTCAAGTGGTGTCATTACCCTATTATAGGGGGGGGGAAAAAAAAAAAAAAAAAAAACTCATAACTGTTCCCCAGATTTCGCTTGGGTCGACGAGGCAATTGAGATTAAGTATTATGTTCAGGGACACAAACACGTTGACCACAGTGGGGCTCGAACGGGTGAATATAAAACTAAGACCTAAGACCTAACACTTAAAACTACTATAAAACTAAGACCCTGTAACTATAAAACTAAGACCCCCACTATAAAACTAAGACCCTGTAACTATAAAACTAAGACCCCCACTATAAAACTAAGACCCTGTAACTATAAAACTAAGACCCTCTATTATAAAACTAAGACCCTGTAACTATAAAACTAAGACCCCCACTATAAAACTAAGACCCCTCAACTATAAAACTAAGACCCCTCAACTATACAACTAAGACCTATTATAAAAACTATTTTTATTATTTTGGAGTTCTCTTTAGAACTTGTGCATTATCTCAGTACAGAAAACATTCAGTCATGATTGTTCAAGTGGTGTCAATACCCTATTATAGGGGGGGGGGGGTTATATTCATGAAATTATCTAGAGACCCTAATGTGTTTGGTCCTCTCTTTATATTAGAATGAGTTAAATTAGCAAGTGAAGTAATTACTACATTTGTATATTTTTCTCACATCAGACAATTATATAGGCCCAAATTAAGTCCCGTTTGGGGGGGGGGTGTCTATTTTTTTGCAATTTTCTTGACTTTACCAATGAATTACATATGCATTATGTAGCCCCTATATGTTACAAAGTTTTGAAAGCCAACTGACATAGAAAATGGACATTATCTAAAGTAAATAATCTTTTTCTGTCTCTTTAGATGTTTGAATGTTACTGACAATTGCTTGGCATGGTATCTTGTCCTGAATTGTGTTTTTTTGTATACAATACCCTTAACAATAGTATTATTTTTTTTTGCGAAAACAATGTAATTATGAAAATACCTCGGAGTATGTAGGCTTAGAAATTATCCAATATTGTAAAGTAAAAATCTCGACCAAAGGCTTTTCTATTAGATGCGCTTAAGTAATCCAATGTTCATATTGGTATATTCTGGCCCTGTAAGATACCCATACGGCCAAATTAACTCAATGTCAACCGTAGCCCATGGGCTTGCAAAAACGGACATATCTACTAAAGTACAATTATCACAACTCCAAAACTTGAGAAATGTATTAATTGGTGTCAAACTATATGTATGTACAATCAGTAACATTCAAACATCTAAAGAGACAAAAATAAAATCCTTTGATACTTACTTTAGTAGATGGCCATTTTTGCAAAATGTCCTTTACCTTTTGCTTAGGGGTAGGGGTTATATTTGGTTACATCGGGCCCTATGAGTAACATACAGGGCCCTCAGATACCAATTTGAAATATGGATTATATACTTAGAACACCTAATTTTACAACTTTTGGTAAAGTTTTATAGCTCTACTTACGATAATGGGTAAATTCTGAGCCTTAGAACTTATGTGCCCAAATTGACATAGATTTTGGGTTAAAATTAAGCAATGGATGGTCTTTTTTTTTACAAATTTGCCATAATTAGGGCAATGAATTATGTCAAAAGGTGTTGTAGTACTGATACATTCAACAGAAATCAAAATATATCATTCATAGATCCCTAATAGTGAGTTACATTGAAAAAAAACATTGAATTTTATCACTTTGCTATGGGAGTCAACCAGCCAATCACAGATGTGCTCCGTTTAATTAAGTGCACCATACCTGTTTTTAGTGTATACCCAAACTTTTTTCGAATGACTAGTCATTATAATAAGAAAATACATGGTAAAATTCTAAAAGAGTAATGTGCATGAACTACCCCTAGAGCCTACACTATAAACCTTATCATCACACTAAAATAACCTTTTTATAAACTATATTACTACTTTATAGACCTACACTTTTCTACAATCTCCACATCCATTTAACAGAACTTAATTAGGGCTTACATAATCATCTGATGTGAGAAAAATATAGGATATAGCAATTAGTTCACTTGCTATATTAGGACGTTCAAATAAGGATAAGTCTTTTAATTCTCATAAGGTACTTTTTCCAACTGAAGAAGACACAGAAAAGAAAACAACAGTGTTCAAAGATATGACTCTCCATTCAATTACGTCTTGTAGTAAGTGTCCGTACGCACAGTAATGACTAAAATATCCGATTTTGTCATTATTAGTTTGCCTCTGACCTTATTATTTGCAGGATATGTTAAGGTACCTGTACAAGCTTGTTACAGCACACCATTTACGTATCGTCTTGGCACACAGCGCCGCCCATTGTTGAATCTTGGCAAACCTTGGCAAATCTTCACTGTCCTAGGGAGTTTATCAACCACATCATTATCGGCTGAGCGACGCGGCGGTCCGTTAAGTACGTATATCCTGTTGCTAAAATTGAAAGCGTAATTGAAACCACGTTTGAAAATTCTCAAGACTGAACTAATACCGAAAGTCCATGTGTAAAAGGATGGCGGCCGTAGCAGATGCGTTTTCACTTTCCCGTGTTTGCGAGCACCGAATAACCGCACACAACGTTCAATTTCTCGCTAGTTTCTTTAAAATTAAGGGTTTTTTGTTTTTTTTTCAGACCCAATTACAATACATAGGCTATTGAAAAACAAAACATAGGTAACTGACCCCTGTGCAAAAATCTCCATAAACCCCTTCGTAGTCCGGAGATATTTGAGATTTAGTTTCCATTGCAGCATTCGCTATGACGGTACTGTAACGTAATCTCTCACCATTACTAATTTAGATTATATCTTTTGCAGTCTGTAACACAGACTAAACTTACTTTCCAGACTGCCGTAGGCTGAGGGTGGTAAACTCTGTCAGATAGCGTTAATTTGGATGTTGTACATGCGTCCTGGAGATTGCCAAAACACTGGCCTATCGTAACGATTTTACGCACCAAAATATCCTAACTAATTGTCTAGTTAGCTGACTATTTATAATAGTTTTTTTTTGGAAAAAGACGAAAACGTGGAAAAATACATATACAAGCAATTTTCTTACCTTTATCAGCTGGCTCAATTTCGATTGCTGGCATCAGTCATGTCCACACGCCAGGCTTAAAAACTTGCATGAGCTAAGGGATCTTTTTGTCAGGAACCCATTTCTAACATCAGATCGACCACCTGATTCGTTGATTTCGCGAATCCAAGGTACCGCGAAACCGGGTTTGTCATCCTTGTTCCAGCTATCGCGAGCCTTTAACACTCGCTTGGCTGCCTGGGAGTCAAAAGACGTAGTGCCTGTCTAAGAATAGCCCGTCCAGTACGATGGCGGAAACGGAATGGTGGCGCTTGTTCCAGCCATACCATGCTATGAGAGCGGTCAAGGTGGCCAGAACATGAAAAAAATCTGATTTTTGAGTTTTTTTTATTTTCACTGATAGTGCTTTAAGCTTGGTAATGACACAACTTGAAACAATCCTGACTGATTGTGTTTTTGTACCGATAATAAAAGGCGCAAGTTTTAAGAACTCCAAAATAATGATGACAATAGTGGTCTTAGGCAGCGGGTGATACTGTTGTACACATACCCCTATACGATTTCGATATCGATAATGATAGCGCCACCATTTTCGCATAAGCTACCTAATTAGCTAATATGTATGCAAGCAGACGCATGAGCGGGGATGACGTACAAATAGCTCCACTACGACGGCGAACTATAAGGGTAGATTTCATGCAGTAATGCCTCCACTCTCTTGATCGATGTGCCTATCCCAATTTGTTAGGATAGTTTTTATATTGAGGGGTCTTAGTTTTATATTTGAGGGTCTTAGTTTTATATTTGATGGGTCTTAGTTTTAAGTTTAGGGGTCTTAGTTTTACGTTGAAGGGTCGAGTTTTATATGGGGGGTCTTAGTTTTTATGTGAAGGGTCCTTATTTTATAGGGGGTCTTAGGTTATAGTTTGAGGTTTCCTTAGTTTATGTGGGGTCTTAGTTTATGTTGGGGGTCTTAGTTTTTTATGGAGGGTCTTAGTTTTATATGGGAGGGTCTCGTTTTTATATTACTGGTCTAGTTTATAGTGGGGGGGGTCTTAGTTTTATAAGTTGGGGGTCCTTATTTTATAGGTGGGTCTTAGTTTTAGAGTTGGATTTGTCCTTAGTTTTTTATAGTTGGGGTCTTAGTTTAAATAGTTTAGGGTCTTATTTTAAAGTGGGGTCTTAGTTTTATAGTTACGGGTCTTAGTTTATATGTGTGGGCGTCTTAGTTTTATAAGTGGTTTGTAATTCTAGTCTTAGTTTTATAGTCACGCGGGCTCGAAATAGCCGCCAATTAGTCGATGCTAAACGGAATTGTCGCTGTGTGCCAGCAGGACAGATGCTATGAAGCGTAAATGGTGTGACAGACATGAAAAAATCTGATTTTTTGATTATTTTTTTTTTATTTTCACTGGAGGGCTTTAATCGTTGTATGACAACTTTGCAAACATGACTGATTGTTTTGTGTACCGAGATCATGCACAAGTTTGAAAAAGAACTCCAAAATATGATGAAATATGGTCTTAGCAGGCGGTGATACCTGTTTACAACTACCCTAGCTATTTCGATATCGATAATAAGAGCGCCACCCTTTTCGATAAGCTACCTAATTAGTCTAATAATTTTAGTCCATAAGTCATAGTTTAGATTCACTCAATGGAACGTTATCATATTCCTAAAAACGTTCAGACTTATGTTACTATGTCTATTCCCATTTCAACGTTGCATCAAAAGACCCCAAACTGGACGTCCATCCTTTTAAGTTTAAAAGGGCACTTTTCCAGGTGAGCCTGAGCTCCATTACGTCTTGAGTGTTTTAACCCCTTCTTGAGAACTGGGGGTATTCGTGGGGTTTTGTTTTGGGACGTAAATTAAATAACTAACCCATATCTGGATGAGTCACTCATTACAAACCAACAATACTCAGCACACAAAAAAAAAAAAATCATGAGCTTTATAAAAAGTCAGCTCCATGGTCTAACCCTGAAACCTAGCAAGTGCCTCGCTTCCTTGTGTACGAAACCAACTGTAATGATTTCACATCGGTGTAAAATAAGGTTAAAATCCGTAAAGACGACCCCAAAGGTGTCTTGGCTCGCTGATAACGTTCATGGAAAGAGAAGATATTTTTGAAAGGAAACACCGTTGATTAGTAATTATAACATAAATCTCTTTATTCGTATGAGATTTAATTGGAGATATACAATCCGATATTGCCTTCCTTCGTTAAGATTCTGCCTCACGGTACATATCTTACTAATACTAGCCTTCAGCTGCTGGATCGTTGACTAACACGTCGGAAACTCTGGTTGGGCCCCAATTCCCCCCATACATGGGGGGGGGGGCGCCAATACAGCTCTATAGTCCAAAGGGCTTAACAGACAGCGGATATCTGATGTATATCGCCAAACTCATTGTGCGTCAGATAGTAAGATCAGTGTACCACCGATAAAACTACCAACTTGGCTCTAGACTTAAAACTCCAGAGAGAATCTCCTGGACTGCAAAAGTTCATTACCACACAATGTGATAAATTTCCTGTCTATCGCTATCAAAGATTCTGGTAATAACATGGGATGCGTCAACCCACAAATTCGATGGGCTAGGACAATGGTATTCTATAATTTTGAAGGCGGTTGTTGACCCTACTGACCAGGGTGAAACAGCCAAATTGTTGGAAAAGTGTGAAGTAGATTTGACCTGGAAATCAATCATATTTAATTGCCTAGGCGTGTTAAGTTTGCGATTAATGCATGTATAGACTCTCTCCGTCTACAATCTTAAACTTGGGGCAAAAGACTCCAAGATAACTGCCCACTTTTTAAATTAAGGTACACTCAATCATATCCTGAATAACTGCCAAAAGTGCTCGACAGATATTTTGGCGTCCAGAATATTCTTTATTTATATCAACATCAAAATAGTGAAATGTACAAGATGGCATATTAAACTTTATGCCGATCTCGCTATCCTACTATAGGAGGGGGTACGGTCCCCCAAACATTATTTCTACATCTCAAAAACCTGATTTTGTTTTGTTTCACCATTGATAAAAAAGGCTCCCTTCGAGCTGTCTACCATTTGAAACGAACATTCATAAGCCCATCAAATAAAGGTCGACCGGTATTCATCTTTGGTTTCCGACATTTCCGATGCAGGTTTTGAATGTTCGTTGGTTGCCGTTGAAATCGGATCCAGAGTCCTAATTGATACGACACCAGAAAGGGTGACTCAAATAAACAACACTCAATGTGCAGTGAAATACTCTGATTTGAAAAATAGAATTACCAAGATCGCATTTGTTCATCCTACTCCATCTCAATGCCACACTGACCACTTGGAAATGTTCAGAATTAATTTGATTTATGCCATGTATTTTTCGTCAGTTTTTTTAAGCCTGTATAAAGAATGTTTTGTCGTTGTATTTGTTTTTGCTAGATTGTATATCGGTCTTCCATGCTCTTGGCCAGGGTCAGTATAGACCCCGGTTGATCTTGAGTTTTTAGTACTACTTCTTGTGATACTTTAATAAAGCTGATGAATATATAAGACCATACGTATTATCGTTGTGAACGTAGCGATAAACCGCACTACTACTGCGAACTATAAGTCGATTCATGCAGTATGCCTCCACTCTCTTGAAATCAGGAGTGCAATGTGTTGGGTGTATAATAATTATAAGGGGCTGTTTTGATATTATAGTGTATCGGTGCGCCATGCTACAGAGCGCATTAGCTCTGTAGCCATGGCCCGTATGTTCAAGGGTATTAGTTTGATATAGGATTACTTTTCAGGGGAAGTTTCTGGAGTTTTTGAGTTGTGCACATGTAATTCTAAACAGATCATTATTGATGTGAACTTCATATTTTTTTCTTACTTTATACATTTCTATAAGATCGTTTGAACAAAGAGTTTAAGAGATGATTTTTTATGTTCACTGTGACGACATGCCATAGTAAATGCAGTGCTTTTCACAAATACGTTTGGAAATCCCCAATGCCCAAATCGAGCAGATCGTGTCTACCCCTCCCTGTACAGACCCGTCAAGTATGGTCTCACATCTTGATCGTTACGACTGTGGACAACAAGATACATAAGCTGCTCGTTGTGCGTATTGTAGTTATAAAACGTAACGAGATGAATAGTTGGTGTCACGTTCAGGTACCAGGCACGTGTCAGGTAATCAGATATCATTGGCTCTTCGGGCGACCGATATATAGAAATCCGACTATGTTCAATCAAGATCTGTACATGACCTTCTGGCCAAAGTGCTATTATTTTTTTCCAAAGACACCGTGTATTATGTCTAAACATACAAAATTTTACCTTTTCCCTCCTGATTCAAAACCGACGTACGATGACGATAATCGGTTGTTTTTTCCAATGTAGGATACGTACGTCATTTTAACTGAATGGGTCCCCCGAAGCAAAATAATAACCATCAATGCCGTGACCGTTCATCAAATCTTTATTTTTCAAAACTTGGTTTTTCCCATAATAATTCTTTTTAAGATTCACATCTGTATATTGTTCTTAAATAATTAATATTCAATGGGCCCCGCATGAATTAAAAAGATGGTCATAATCACAACTGAAACAAAGTCGCCGGCTAAATAACCTTCCGTGGACTGAATGAGCAAACGGAATCCCCGTGTTAGTTTGAGCAGGCTACAGCCACTTGCGCGCTGCTGCGGGTTAATGCGTCGCGTGTCCTATCCCAATTTATTAGATCGTTTTTATATTTGAGGGTCTAGTTTTAATTGAGGGGTCTTAGTGTTATAGTTGGAGGGTCCTTAGTTTATATGGGGGTGTGGGGGGGGGGGGTTTGGGGTGGGGGTGGTCTATTTTATAGTGGAGGTCTAGTTTTATAGGGCGGGTCTTGGGTTTTATAGTACAGGTCGTAGTTTTATAGTGGGGTCTTAGGTTTATCGTTGAGGGTCGTAGTTTTTAAGTGGGTCTTATTTTATAGTTGAGGTGTCTTTTTTATATGGGTCTTAGTTTTTATATTTGAGGGTCCTTAGTTTATATAGTGGGGTCTTAGTATTTATAGCGTTAGGGTCCTTAGTTTTCAATCACTCATCAATCATTTCTTCACCAAAAGGGAAAATACATAGAGAATAATCTGAGATGGTAGGATGGCCATATGCGCAAGCTCGATAGTTTGACCACCCTGATATTACATAAAACTGCAAACTTCATATTACCCCCTCTCATAGATTGACATGCAACATAAATTTTATATTTTATCTGTTGGATTCCGTTTGTTGATCAAACAAGGCCAAAATAAAATAATTTTGTATATGTAAATATATACAAGGGGGGTACATGTGGGAAGATCTGTCCCAAATTATTTTACAGTGGCAGAAACGACCACAGACGAGATACAAGACTATCAAGACCTATATGCAAACGAGACCGGACAAGACAGTGGACAGATATGTGTGTTGGCAGGTAATCATATTAAAGGAACTATTCAAGATTTTTTGTCCAGCTTCAGTTTGACTTACATTCATAAATATATGTACCACATCACGACTTCCCGGAAAATAATACAATTTGTATGTACAATTAACAAAATAGAGGCATTTTAATTTTTGCTTTTTTGACATACGAAGAAAACTGGCTAATTTTTCGCCACGGCCTTGCATTGGATCAAAAGCGCCCAATTTTTTTGCTCTCCTCGTGACGTCAACGTGATTACCAAACATCGTTTTGACCTCGAATTGTTATTGCTGACACGTATATTGATGGATTATTAAGTAATAATAAATTTGAAAATAAGTTACAAAATGAACATATTTTGTTTCATTCGTTTGGTGTTTTAATTATTATTTACATAAAAACACCTCGATCGTAGTTTAATATAGAAAGTGGCACACTGCGATATGATGGTCACAAAACGACGTAACTTATGGATGGTCATCACTTTGACGTCACCATTGGCCTGTGATGTGGCTTTTTCGGATCGTTTTCGAGTAATCTATTTGGCGGGAAATTTAAAAGGCAAAATACTCAACAAATGTGGAAAACTTATTTTTGATTTATAGTATCTAAGTTACTTAAGCTTTCCACCATACCAAATTTTCCAAATATTCATGAATCATAACATATTTTCCTTTAATACAAGCAAAGACATTCAGACTGAATAATTAGTTGAAAGAGCTTAAAATATGGCTAGTGTAATGTTTCTTAAATAAATATAGATTTTTTTGCATGTCAATTTGGAATCTGGTATGGGCATTCCAAAGATATGGCCTGTCTTCCTGGTGTACTAGCTAAGTCAGTCTTAAAGTAAAGGGACGTAAAAGCTGGGAGACCTTGTTCCATATCTATGAATTATTTGTTCGATGAAAAAAGTCTATAAATTCGAGGGGAGATTGGTTATTAGCAAAACGTTACATAAATAAGAGCCTTTCCAGTTATGAATATCATGGATTGTAACGTGTTCAACTGTTTGACATGGTCAAGTAATGAGCATACCAGACGAATTAGTACAAAGTCTAATAATTTTCTTTTGTTTAATTTGAATACGACTTAAATTACAGTTGTTTGAATCACCCCCAGACGATATTACAATAATAGAGATAAGGCAAAACAAGTGTTTCTATATAATAGAATAACATTTACCTGATAGAATGTGTTTCAGTCTGAACATTAATGCCAGTATTTAGATACCAGTCCCGACATACAGTGGATGAAATTTCCAAGTCACGAGTGTTGTTCGATAAACCCAAGGAATTTTGAGTGAGTTACTTGGTAATTGGAAGATTCTCATCATAACACTGTGGTCCGGGATAATTTCTCGACTATACTTATTTTAAACTAATGTCTTATTTTTTCTGATATTGAGTGATTAATTGGTTACATTTAACCCAGCGATATGATCTTGAGTTCATCATTCGCAACTTTTGTAAGTGGTCAACATTAGGATCTGAAATAACTATGTTCGTATCATCTGCATAAACATAAAATTGAAGACTTTGTTCAACAGAAAAACATATTAGTGCATTCGGTACTAATAAATAGCAACGGCCCGAGGATTGATCCTTGAGGAACACCGCAATCGATGACATTTAAATTTGAAACATGGTTATTGAAGGAAACATACTGATCTATTTGTTAGATAACTCTTGAACCACTCGATGGCTGTACCACGGACACCGTAGTGAGAAAGTTTGTCCACGAAGATAAGATGGTTTATTGTGTCGAAGCCCCCCTTCGAGGAGGTCCAAGAAGATCCTAACTGAATTGCCTTATTATCGAGACGAGTGACAATGTTCAATATAGGCTTCAAGCACACCATGTATGTTGAGAAATTTTTTCCAAACCATCTTGTCGATGGTTGTAAAAGGTTATATTTTGTAATAAAATCATAAAGTCTATTGTGCATGATGCGTTCAAAATTTTTTGGAGAATGCTGGGAGTACTGAGATTGGCCGGTAATTAGAAAGCTCGTTCGAATTGCCACTTTTAAATATCGGTATGACTTGGCAAGTCTTAATTTGTTCAGGACTAAATACCAGTATTGATTGATAAATTTGGAAATAAATGCTAATGAAGGTGCAATAAGCTCAATGACTTTATTGATGATACCCGCTTTAGATCGTCATGACCAGTACTAGACTGAGAATTTATTAACTTGCATGTTGTCATATTCATTGTCATCAGTTGGAACGAGGAATAATGAGTTGACCGGTGGATTGATATGAGATACATTTGGGGGGGGGGGGAAAATTTTCCATTTGTATAGGGATTTTGCTATCAAGATCAACGCCAATGTTAGTAAAATAATCCTTAAAAGCATTGGAAATAATATTGGGATCACAGTTTGGAATTATTATGTGAAAGATCAGGGAAGGTGGTTTTATTGTTTTTACGACCCCTAAGATCATTCAATATATTCCAATGTTTTGTTTCAGATTATGTTTCATGTTCATTGATTTTGTCATCGAAGTACTTTTTTTTTGCATTTTTTAATCAGTGTTGTTAAAGTGTTTCGATAACGTGTGAGCTTGCCATTTATTATTCAGTTTCCGGAGATGAGATATATTAAGTCAGGGCTCCAAGCACTGTAGAAAGTAGGGAGGTTACCTCGAAAGAACATTTTTGCAGACTAACATTAAATGGTTGTTTGAAATCTCAGGATTCCGAATCCAGAGGTCGTAAAATTCGCCAGGATTGCAAAAAAATAGATATTACGCAATAAAAGATGACGTCATCAATGTTGGGCGGAAAATTTGAATTGTACTATTTATTTTCTTGCATAATTAATAGAGTCTTTCACAAGCTTTTCCTATTCACTTTATTTGGAAGCTATATGATATTTACATTTTGTGTGAGAGAACTTTTAATTCCTTTTTCCTATTGACACATGTACAAAATAGAGGTTTCAATCACCAAATTGCCATTTTCCCAAAACGTAATTTCTCTGTTGATCCGAGGTCTAAAATACGTACTATTTTCTCTGGTAAGCACCTATTTATTCTAATTTATTTCACCTTTTTAACACTTCTCATTACATTTGGATGTTCTAAGTAAGGAAATCTGTGTTTGATTCCAAAGTAAGGTACACCAAGTCGGCTATTGGCCAAAATTTGATGACCTCATCCAAAGTTTGACGTCATCCCGTGTAAAAAATGGAAACATTGTTTTGTTTTAAATGATCCCGTTGCCAGTAATATCTTTTAATACCAAGGCATTTTAGAACCTAAAATGATATATTTTTCCCATTGATCTGCGAAAGAAAAAAATCAATCTTGGCATTTAATGTCTGTACTAAACTGCAATTTCACACTCATTTTTCTCGCATTGTCTTTTTAAAAGTTTTTAGCTTCACAAGGCTTGTATACTTTCACTAGTTTTCTGGAATCTTTGAATATATACAAAGGTTTGGACATATTGGAACTTTGGGGTAAAGATGGTAACTTATGAATGTGTCCCATCCTTACATTAGGACGCCCTCTGTTTGTTTTAATGCAGTAATATTGAGGAAGACACTACCACAGAAACATCCACACTACACAATACTTGAGTCCTTGGTAAAATATTCACATTTGGGGTGAACCTCCACAATTGCCTTTTTTTAAACCACAACGCATTTCTATAGGTCCCCAAATTATAGTAGATTCAAAGTATTTACAGCGGAAAGATCCTAAATTTACACTACCGCCTTTTTTAACACCTTTCCACATTGTTGGTAAATTCTCCGTTCTAGGTGCTTCTGATGGGCTTTTAAAGTAGCTTTTAAAAGCGCCTAAATATGTCCATATTAAGAATAATTTCCCTTTTTTAATTCCTGCCTTATTTTTTGTATATTGATTTGCATAAATCCAAATGACGCAGCCAATGTATTTTTTTGCATGTATCCTGGTTTTTGAACATGGGTACCAACTTGGATTATTTGGTTGTGACAGCCATTTTGAATTTCATAGCATCTAGGGCTGTAACATAAGACTGCTGGTTGCCTCATTGATGGTAATCAGCATTATGATGGGGGCACTTCCCCATCTGATCAGGATGTGGCCTCGGGATAGACCCCCTTTTTTTTCAAACGCTTGTACCACATGCCACCGCTTTAAGTTATTGTGCTGACTTGTTACCCAATGATCCCCCTTTTTTTTACTTCTTTGCGATTCAGCGGTCCCCCTTTTCCTATTTCCAGCTACCAAATGACCCCCTTTTTATTTAAAAAAGACATTGTACCCAAAGACCCACTTTATTCAGTTTTCATGTTGGGATTTTTTACTCTTCAAATTCCAGCTCAATCAGTTATCCACTTCTTCAATTGGCAACATCACATTGACTCATTGTAAATTCTTCAATCCTCCTATAAGTATTCAGGCTTTTGCTTGATTCAAATTTACCCAGGTGACAAGGTTGTTTTTTGTTTGCAGTTGAAACTTGTTTGGCAGTTTTTAAATGTTTGTAACACAATGACCCTCTTTTGGCCAATTTTCTAACCCAATGACCCTATATTACAGTTTGTTTATCCAATGGTACCCTTTAAGCTTCATACCCAATGACCCCGTGCTGTTTGTTCAGTTTTGTGTGTGTACTGAATGACCCCCATTTTTCTGTAAAGCCCAACTTTTGACACATGGGCGTAGGCACATACCCTTCACTCTAAATAGGGAGTGGTGCCCCCAGGATCGTCCCTCTGCGTACACACCTCATTTAGATGGCTTTGTCAACGTTGAACACGCTCTACCAATTCATTGACCGGCATTAAATTGTTAGAGCTGGTCAGCTGTAGTTTGGTGCTGTCACTATGCTGGAGATTGATATGCACATGAAGCAGTTGCAGACGGAGTATGGATTAATACCATTGATAGATAAATTTCAGAAATAGTAGAGGTCCAAGCATGGTTTCCTGGGGTACCACTGATGTTACGGGTACCCAGCGGAAAGACTGATCGATTACCACAAGTAGTAGCGGTTTTTTTACATCCACAAGACACATTGAGGCTCTCTTACGCCGTAACAGTTTCGATGTAGTTTGTGATTGTTAGGCTCGATCAAAGATTTTTGAAGAAAAAAAATCCCATAGAATTGGATCAAGCCGTTATAGTCATCGATTGTTTGGCCAGATCGCTCGTCGGAGATTCTGGCCCGAATCATGCTCCAGACCATGACCAGTCTTATTATCTCCTAAGCAAGCTATTCAATATTTTTCTACTTCAATCCACAACCTGATTTTTTATGATCCAATCTCCACCCCTAAAATACAAATAAAATCAAACAACTTAATTTTGTTTCTGGAGTGGGATTCGACCCACGACCTTTAGATAACAAGACGAGCGCCACAGACACAGACGCCACGCAAATCGAGCCGGGCAGAAGTCGTTCTTTTGTAATACTCAATATAAAATTAACGGAATAAAGCGCACACATAATAATGAATAGCTGCCCTATGAGACGAGGTTGAAAATATATATGCTCTTGTTGGAGCATGATGTCGGGCCAAAATCTCCAGAATCGGCCAGATCTTCAGCTGTTACCATCGTTGTGTTTGGCATCAATTATCAACTTTATCTAAACAACTTGCTCATATAATAGCTTACATAAACTGATTGTTAGAGGATGATATTTTTCCCTGATGATGCCCAGCCCAATACTCCTTCAGTCATTTATAAGATGAGTTAATGTTGGTATTAACAAAATCAGGTTATACTATACGAGTGTCCCGAAACTTTTGCAAAATCTTCGTCAGAAGTGGCCGTGCAATATCGAGGGCAGCTTCTTTCATTATGCGAGCTGGCATGGTGTCAGGTCCTGTTGCTTTTTTTTTAATGTAATAATGACTGGGCATGGTTAGTGTAACCTACGGAGGATGTTATATACAATATTATGATGAAATTGTAAAAATTCAAGAAGATATAATTCTTTGACCATTAAAAAACGCATGAATTTTTCATTTCTATTTTCAAAGCTTGCTCCAAATTCAAGAAGGGAGCCAATAGGACAGCTTCTTTGTTCTAAATGTCTCAGCAGGAGGTCGTGGGTATCATCAGAATTTGTAAGCATGTTGGTAAACAAATATGAAAGAGGCGAGTTTCTATAAAATGGTCAAACAACATCAACCTATACTTTAATTTATAACCTTTTCATAATTGTTTGAATGAATAACTAAATTAATTACAAGGTATAATGCTTATTAATATAGTTAAAAGGATTCTTAGGAGAAGCAATATTGACCACCATCTCAATTTTAATCTCAGTAACAACACAAATGTGCCAGAAATAGTTCTTCTATGCGAAAACGTATCTCTTGTATTTTTAATTACCCTTTTAATGTCCCGTTTCTTGGATCCACCTCCATTCCCAGCCACCTCCTACTGTGAACGCTTTCCTATGTATTTGGCTATATACGTCTTAGGGGACCAGCATCGGAGATAAAACCCCACTCAAACTTGGACACATTGAATTGTTTTGGTATATTCTCCTTCTTCCGCGTTTCGGCTGTAAATCACTTTTCATATGCAGGTTGCACATGAACTTTCTGATGAACTTAAAACTTAAGGCCACTTTAATCGCCATGCAATCTCTTTTACTCGGTTTTCCAGGAGCGTGGGGGTAATTAATGTTTCGCTGCCATTGTGGGCAGCAGTCCTAATCAACTTTGTCCCTGTACCTTGATTTCAAGAATCTAGGCAAAAGATCTTTATGGGATTTACAATTGACTGTCATTAGACTTCATAATGTCTATTAACAAAACAATAAGCCATATATAATTTCTATTGGTCAAAACTATTCTCATCCCGGTCCCCCTTTTACTATTTCCAGCTACATTAGCCTCATTATAAAGAAATCTGAATATAAGAAAACCAACCTGTTTATAAAGAGTTTTTTCTTAAACAACCACGATGACAATCTTTTTTGGTTATTTATTGTTTTTCCAACCCTGGTATAACCGAAATTTTGACTAATTTCACTGTCCCTGACATCGTTATAATGAGTTTCCGCTCGTATTAAAATTGACACTTTACTGGTACTCAAAACACAATGCGTTATTAATATGCTTTAACATTTCTAAATAAAACTTACCTTTTTGGGGTAGGGCTACATTTAATACAATATATAAACCTTTTGATCACACACAAAACCCTCTAAACATAACCACATATGCAAAACTGTTTTTGACTCGTTTTCTTTCACACTTTAAAAAGAAAATTCTGAACATCTTTATACATTGTTTACTATTGTTAAGAAAGTTTTCAAAACCTTCCAACAATTGAGAAAAAAAATAACGTTATTAATCTTAACGTATATTATCATTATTATGACAAATCTTTGTTTTGGCTTTGCTGGGAATTTATACTGGCATATTTAACTCAGTATAATACAATAATGGTAACCTTGCAAGATTTTAAAGTGCTTTGCTTGTTGGCTATACTCTCTTGAATATGGGGCATGATAATAAAACAAAAAGCAAATATTTCTTCTATTTCCTCCCACCCCCCCCGGAAACCCAGTGGCTACTATAGGTATCTCCTTGACCTATACACGTATACGGGCAAAATCAGAGTGGTAAAACCGAGATGCTTCTATTTTGAAATCCAAGGTGTCTGCTACAACTAACTGAGCCAATGTTTATCATATTCCTATTGGCTTCAGTTACACTTAACCTGGGTAAAGACACTGACCTGATCGGCTTCTAACAGGTCTCAGTGGCGGAATATTTAAAAACAAAAAAACAAACATAAAAAAAACAAAACAAAACAAACAAAACAGAATTGCTATCAAACCAAATGCCAATCATCAGAAAACGTCGTTATTAATGTGTTTTATATTGAATTCTTTGACCATGGGTATATATACAAGGTTATGGCCTGTCTGCAAAGAGTCTCACACAATCCCTCAAATATGTCCAAACTTTGACAAATTTGCTTCGTAGCCATATTGGATTTTGCAAATTCGTGCTAAACGAATTTTTAAACATGAGTTTTAAATTTCTATGAAGTTGAACAAATCTGAACGCGAACTTAAGGCCCATACTATCCTACAACCTGCATTTTGGTATATAACGCATCTCAGAGAGCGACTATTAAGTAGAAATTAATAACCCCAAAATGGAAAAAAATGCTTAAAATTGCAGACCTTTTTTTTTTTATTTTGCAATTAAATTTATTTTCCACAATGGGATATTTTTAGAATGGTAATTTTCGCAAATGCAATTTGATTGTTTCTATTGGTAGTGTCTGCTTAGGATATTTTTGTGATACTTTGCCTGTACTAAAACAAACAACATAGGGCTTCCCAATGTAAACATGTTGACAAATCATAAATCACATATTTCCATAAAGCACACATCACTGAAGACTTCTAATCTTGTCCAAAGCTTTTTGTGGTCACAAATTTCCGGCAAACTAGTGGAATTATGCAGCGTGGGGAGCCTCAAAACCGTAAAAGTAAATCAAGAAAAAATAAGCTTGAAGGTGCAATTTTTGTACAGACATTCAATGCAGATTAAGTTTTTCTTTCGCAGATCATATGGGCAATTATAATCATATTAAGGTTCTAAAATATTGGTCTTAAAGATATTAATGCAAAATATCAAAGGAAATAATTTTTTAAAAATCCATAAAATCAAAAAAACTAAAAAATTAAAAAAAATCTCAAATTTGGCCCATAGAAGACTTAGATGTACATATTTTTGAAATCAAAATAATTTCCTTACTCATAACCTCAATGTATATGAGAAGTGTTAAAATGTGAATAAATTTAATACATATGTGCTTACCAGAGAGAATAGTAAGTATTTTAGCCTCGATAAAAGAGAAATTACGTTTTTGAGAAATTTGCAATTGAAAACTCTATTTTGTACATGTGCCAGGGAAAATGAATTACCGTTCTCTAACACAAAATGTAAATATCATATACTTCTAAACAAAGTCAAATAAACGCTTAATGATATGGACTATTCACAAATGCAAGAAAATAAAACATACAATTTCAGAATATTTTTCATTAAAATTTTTTATGCACGTCATCTTTATTGCGTAATATCTATTTTTTTGCAATCCATGCGAATTTCACGACCTCTGGATTCGTAATCCCGGGGTTCGAGACTATCGATATCGTTGGTTGTAAAAAAATTTCTCTCGAGTAACCTATCTGCTTATTTAAAGCCTTTTTTAAATGTTGAGCCTGACTATATTTTTCTGTATAATTTGCTTTTGCGATTTACAGATTTAACTATGCGTTTTGTGAGCCATGATTTGCGTGATTGTTGCTATCACTTTAAATGTTTTGGTTTTAATGGGAAGCATCTGTCATAGATATTAACAAATTTAGCCACGAATATTTTTTTATAAGCTGCATTAGGATCATCTTCACATGTTACAAATCCCCAATCTGTTTATTTTATGCTATTTCTAAAAAACGAATGTTTTCCATCATCTAAATAACGGATCATTGGTTTGGGTGTGGTTGTGTTTGATTTCGAGAGCATTTGTAAATTGACAATTTAAATAGTGGTCGGTTTGTCATTGATCATATTACAGGACTTTATATCTTATGGTAAGTACATTGGTGGAAAATATTGTCAAGGATACTGGGGAGTAGGCGTGACCTTGTTGGTCTGTCAATTAGTGGTATATATGATGCTAAGAAAACCCTTTAAAGAATTCATATTGATTATCGGTATATGCATTTAAAAGATTTAAATTAACGTCCCAGATTTGTAACATTTCTTGTTTTCATTAGAAATTTTTGTCAGGTATTAGATGCGTTAGTAAAGTACATACATCGGTCCTATGCGCCTATATATGTTACCAACTACAATATTTTAGCATTCCTGTTTGAATTTCCACAAAAACGGTTCGGAATGATCCAACGCACTAGTACATGTATCACTCTGAATTAAGTTGAGATCATCCCTTAACTTAAACGATAATGAGTTATGAATGTACAATGCAACACCTCCACTTTTTCTATCTTTACGAGGAGTATTAACCATATTATAATTTCTAATAGAGATAGTGTTGAACTGCTCCTCAGTAAACCAAGTTTCTGACATTGCAATGACAGAAAACGTATGGTTCAAATTATCGAGAAAAAATTCAATAGCATCGCGATTCTTATTAAAACTGCGTGCATTTATATGTATGATTGAAAAACCACTATCAGAAAATTTAGTGCTGCACTTTTTTTTTTTTTTTTTTTTTTTTTTTTTTTTTTTTTTTTTTTTTTTTTTTTTTTTTTTTTTATTACCAAAAGCTGGATGTAATACATTATCATAAAGAAAAGGATAGAATTTCAAATTTAACATGTTATTATACTCAATGGAATTGTAAAAGCAATGTAATTCAAAGTTAAACTCATCATCGTCTAGGTAATGATTAAAAGGGAATAAGTCCCCACTACATTGGAAGCAGAACCAGTCATAATTCTGATTTATGTCGGTATAAACACATTTTGATATGATAATATTGATTACAGGATTTACACAGTATATTATTCTGATGATGAAGAATATCTTTAAGGCACTTGTTACATGTTACCATGTTTAGCCAACACACAACATTGAAACATACAAATAACAAAAAAGTAAAAAAAAAAAATATTTATAACCAGGTATAAATTACGTAATTATAAATTATAATCGATACAGTGGCTGGTTATAGCTAGGGAAACTATCCATCAAAATAGTAGAAGCTCTACTAGATCATCTTAAAACCAAATAGCAAACCTTAATTAATTGATTAATTGAGTGGTTATAAGATAGAAATTATGTGGAATATGCGACAACCTTCGTTCAAACAGCATGCAATGTGTAGTGAGAATTATGAAAGGGAAACCATAAGCAGTAAAATGTATGGGAGTAGGACCAAAATTTGCATAACAAGAAAAAAAATAAATAAATTAAAAGAAAAAGTCATGCATGATGGCATGAAATATGGGAGAACAGTGATTACAAAGCAAAAGTATAAACCCGTTGGTAAGAAAAACAAAAGACAAAACAAAAACAATTTACTTGCATGATTGAACAGAGGTCTTCGTTATTAAAATGTGTTAAAAAATATAACAATCAGCATAACAGACAATCATTAGCAGGGTGGAGGTTGAGGAATGGGTAGTGCCACTTTAAGTGACTACTTATGTGCCCGAGCATTTATAGCGGAGGGTCTTAGTTTTATAGTTACAGGGTCTTACTTTTAATAGTGGGGGTCTTAGTTTTATAGTTGAGGGGTCTTAGTTTTAAAGTGGGGTCTTAGTTTTATAGTGGTTTTAGTTCTTTAGGTCTAGTTTTATAGTCACCCGGCTCGAACTTCCGAGTTTAACGGTCTAATGACCACGATTAGCACTACGCAATAATTTGATGTCACGTACTAGGCGGGAGGATTTCTGAGCACCCTTTTTACTGGCATAATTGTTGTAATTGTGAAATATTCGAAAACAGTTTCTGTTGCCTGCAAGTATTAAGTAAACAATGAATATTTAGCAAAATTAAAATAAAATAACAAGGAACTAACATTACCAGTTGATCTCCCAGTTTATCAACCACTGTACTATCCAAATAGCCCGCTGTTTGAAACCAATGCTTAAGTACATCAATCCAATATGACACAAAGCCTAGCGTCGGGAACTGCCTGTCAAAATACATGATACAATTTGGAATGTAAAACAAGTTCCTCGTAATTCACCCACTGCGACCTACCTGTATTCATATTAAGGGTTGGCTTCAAAACTCACCCGCTAATTGAACGGCGGGCCGGTTCAACCGTGTTTCATTGTTGAGAAGAATAGAGACTGTAAAGAACCGTACAGAACCGGTGAGCATTGACGTTTTGAAGCAGCCCCTAACGCGAAGGGAAACTGCTGGGAAGTATCGAAGAGCACAGTCGCGCTGAAAAATAGTAAGGGCCCCGGTGCATTTCGGGGATTGTGAAATAGCAGACGATGGCTGCCAAGCATGACAAAAAAAAACCAAAACAACAAAACAAAACAAATTAGAATAGGTAGAGCGATAAAGAGTGCAAACCGCAAACCGATTTGATGGAGAATGTCATGAGTGCTCCCATGGCTCATATACGGGATGATATACGACCTCGTTCACTGCACAGTATTTACCGTTACTCGTAAAATAAATTCAGAAACAACCCTTAGAGTGGAGTTGACTCACCGTTTTGGAGTGGCAAAAGCATTGCTTGATATCAAATTAACCTTTACAATTTCGTGATTGCGTGTTAAACCAATGGCGACGTCATTTTGAAAAGCTGCCATCACCTGTGTAAACGGGTGAATTAGGAAAAGTCACTCACCAGAAGAGCAGAATAAGAAGTATTGGAGAAATAACGTAGAATTGAGTGTCAGCGCCAAGATACCAGGTCGATAACATACACTGAAAAATAACAATGGAACAGACATTTCTCGTGATAAAATATTTCACTCAATTAGAAATTTGCAATATTGAACGTATTTTCTTGGATAAGAATGAAATTTACAGAAATAACGTATGGCGAAATAACGCGTTGCGGTGTCGGCCAATCAGAATGAAGAATTTGTGCGACGTTTTTAAAAAAAAGATGCACAACGCGTTGCAAAGTATCTGGCAACGCGCTGAGAGCCTACACAACGCGATGCGGCAATACATAATACGCTATGACCCTTATGGCTTGTGGACCTTCAAAACGCGTTGTGAAGTTTGTGGAATTTACACAAAGCGTTGTGACTTTCTCACAGCGCGTTGCGGCAATACGTTATGACCCTTATGGCTTGTGTTCCTTCACAACGCGTTGCGAGTCCACAACACGTTGTTAGATATTTGCCAATGCGTTGTGGGAGTCCCTACGACAATTCAGGTAATCATTACGCATTCATCCTGATTTTTGGATGAATACCCGTGTAATTTTATGGTGGTGGGGTCGTAAGGTCACATCCAAAAGTCAGTTTTGTAGATGGGGTTACAGAAAAAGAGAGGGTCTAATTGAAATAATGTCGATTTTCATAAAAAATGTGCATTTTGGAGATAGATAAGAGACACACCCAGAAACTGTCTCCAAATTGTATGTTTTATATTTTAAACATTTAAGTATTCAATAACTAGTACGGGAAAAATGATATTTCAAACAACACTTCTTATGTTTCTGCATGGTAGTCACACATTTTTTGTACAGCAAAAAAAAAAGAGGGTTTATTACGTTATCAAAATTTTAATACAATCAAATATATGACCAGAAATCATTCCAATGACCAAATTATAGTTGATGATGTAAATAAAACGCATTCAATAAACGATAACGTAATTCACAATAACGTATAGTAAATATGTTTGACCATTTTTCACATCTCCCATTGCATGACTAAGACGTATCGATTGAAAGTTTATATAATTTTTGTGGTCGGAAAATGAGTGTCTATAACACTCTTGACCAATGTTTAAATAGCTTGTTTGGTAGGTGAGAAATGTGGAAAACGTAATACACTTCCTTAATCGCATTTTTATCAAGGTTCAACATTTCTTGGACTTTTTAATGGTCATTGTGAGCTGAAGCAAACACTACTTCCAACTGTCCCATTATGCTGACATTGAAATAAGACGCACAATCAATATCTTAGTAGAAGTATTACCAAACTTAGCAACTGATTTGTGAAGTATAACGTAATAAATATAAAAATAAATTTAGAATACAAGGAAGAACATCATTATATAATTTCTACACATGATTGGCAACAAGAAACATTGATATTCAGAAGAATTCAAGCTGCCAAATATGTTTTCAATTTAAAAAAAAATTGATGTTGTGTTTTGGACATCAATTTTCTCCTATTTTTCGATATTTGAAGGCAAATATCTCAAAGAAAAGAAAATTGAAAGCATGGCAAACTGTATATGCTCAAATACAGGTCAACGACGTCAATCAAAATATTACTGTTTTGTTCCAATAAAACGTTGTTTAATACCTTGAAATGCACTATTTTCATGAAAATCGACCATAAACTAACATCATACCAATTACTTCTTAAAATAACTTATTCACACCAACCATATCTCGAGCGTCGAACAGGTTATTGATATAGAGCAGATTCCGCCACCAATATTTGGAGCATTGTGGATAACTCGAAAAGTAGTACCACATGGGACCAGAACCAATGTAAGGATTGAGAAACAACACGAACAATTGAGACGAACGCATATAACGAGTCAAAGAGCTTTGACACGAAGCAAACAAACAAACATTGTATTTTCAAACTATTAAAAAGATTTACTTTAGTTAAATGATTGTGATTTTTAAAGTTGGCATTGAAAGATTTTAGTGAACATTGAAAGGCTTTTGTAGCACAATTATCAAAGTGACCAAGGGTGTTTCACTCCCGTTAGTGCCAAAATAAAAAAAAAAATAAAAAAAGAGGGAGGGGTTCCAAGGAACACCCATAAGGAAACCACTTTCCCGAAGATCTTTTTGCCGAAATTTATACCACTTGTAAATGGTCATAAGACAACATCATCTCCAGCAATAAAAAACGACATTTATAATTTGGCTTAAACTTAGGGGGCAAACATATGTTTTCAAACACGCGAAAATTGGGAAAATTTCGATACGTACGCTTACACCAAAACTTTTTGAAATCCGTTTTCCGAATGCGAAGTCAACGAGGACAAATTTACCCTACCAGGAAATGTTTTTGGCTCATTTCCATTATTTAATTACGACCAGTATGGCACAGTGTTTTTGCTTAGTCTCAGTTAAAGTTGCCGTGCCATGCCGACCTTTAGTTCTGTGCCGGTCACACGAAGCAACGACCTTGAGTCTAGTCATCGTTCTTATTATGGTAGTAACGGGTTTGTGGCCAATCAAAACCTTGCTTTTGTACTCTTGTTATTTGTCCAAATGACAACGCACCTTTTTGTCGCTTTTCTATTGGATTATCATTTCGGCTTTCACATCACTTCCACCTTCGACCGAGAGAACAAAAATTTTCTTTGCCCACCCCACCTCTTCTCCCAATATAAGTGCTAGTTCCGAGAGTTGTTAATTTAGTATCTCGATGGGAGAGATTGAGTGTCGAGTGTTTTTGGTAAATAACAATGTAATCAGTTCATTATAGCATTAATGTATTAATTAACGACACATATTAAAATAATATTATATTCTTATATATTTTGATTTAGAAGCTCAACTTCAGATATTCTATTTACAGACTGATAACATTTAATTTTGATCGGTACACTCTCAGGCATTCCCTTGTGATGAGGCTCACGTACCTCGTGTTGTCAAGCTGCGACATACATTTATTTTGATCTGATAACTCTCACAGGACCTTCCCCTTTGCGAGGCTTAAGAACCTTTTGTGAGTCCAGCGCTACAAACAAATATTTAAGAATAATAATAATGTATATTGTAGGCTATGTGTAAGCTTCACTTTAGCTTATTTCGCTTAATGCTAGGTAGCTCGCCCTTTTGTCAATCTGCGTAATTCACCCAGGCTTCATTGTTCGATCTTGCTTATTTTGCTTAATGTTTGGTAGCTCGCTTTATTAATATGCGTAATTCACCATGCTTTTATTCATTGCTTGCTTATTTTGTTTTGCTAATTTTTAGGCAGGTTTGTTCCCCTAAAATTTAGTGGGAAGCTCTTCCATTCGTTACGTTTGCTTTTGCTTAATTATTTTGGCTTACCACCTCAATGCTAGGACTCTCCTTAAGACTCGGTCGCTAAGGTCACCAGACCGCGAGGCCTATGAATAGATTTTACGTTGCTTATACTTGCTATATATATCGGCGCTATAAGCTTTGGCTGCTTTGCTGAAGCTTAGACGTTAATGAATTATGAATAAATGATGAATTATACAGTGCATGTACGAGATTTAATGCGCATAAATTTTTGATCCTTGCTGGCTGACCACATGGCAATTAAAAGTTGTGCTGCATGTTTTATTTCCTGTGTAAGGGTAACGTACTTTATGTTGATGTTTACGCCAGACGGAACAAATACATATATTTAACACAAAAACCTGTATTTTTTACGGGTGTTGCAAATACACGTCATTTTTCCCTAGAGTTTTGTTAACAGCACGGTTTAGCAACGTAACACGATGAAATGTTTGTTTTCATCATATAAAGGATTAATTATTTTTTAACGTTACTATAAATGTTTACTTACATTTATGTATGCAATATATCAGCAAAAATGGTTATTGTTCTTTAAATTTTAAATCAAAGTCTTTGACCCCCCATGAGGGGTTCCATGGCCGCACTATTAAACTTTTAAACGGCTGTAGCCGATTTAATTTGGTATGAAAAGAAGCGCATTTAAAAGTCAGACAATAACAAAATAATCGACGAACCAATCCAAACGTATAGCTTCCAGCGTGAAAACCAAACGTTCACACATTTGGCCACTTAAATTGTTGAATGAATACTTACATCAAAACATTTTTTTTAAAGCATTCATTATGGAGACCTTGTATCACCGCCATATCAATCTGTGAAAGTAAAACATTGCCCAATTGTGACTTCCATCGTTTCTTGTCATGTTTACGCATGTGTGGTATGTTACCATGATGGCACTTGTAAGAATAATATAATATAAGCAGCGCGAAGCGAGCTCTTGTAGACTAATAACCGCGTATACCGTAG
>JAMKCH010012233.1:0-33196 GCA_023653785.1 Ophioderma brevispina
AGGATTAAGGTAGGCCTATATTATTAGGGCGGATCTTAATTATGTAAATAAAGCCATATGGCTTATAGTCCAGCAGCGGAGGAGGAGTAGATGAAAATCTCTGATAAAGTTTTTTTCTCAGCTGATTATATCTCTTTGAAAGGTATATAATGGAATCCAGGTGGGTGTAAAATTGCCACCCTTGGGCAATTTGAGAAATCCAAGATGGCCACCATTTCACTGTAAAAACCCCAAAATTGCAGTTTCCATGGACAAGGACACCCCAAAATGCTTGGTAATTGTTTTTTTTTGTAATAATCATTCATGTTTGAGGTAGGAAATGTAAATCATAATGTATCTTAGAAGGCACGCTTGATTAATTTGAAAAATCCAAGATGGCCGCCATTTTAAAGCAGGAAAAACCCGAAAATGCACTTTTCACAGAGAGATCAACCCAAAATACACGTTTTATCATTTTTCACATCTGATTATATATCTCTAATAGGTATACTATATAATTAAGATGGATGAAAAATTGTCACCCTTAGGCAATTAGAAAAATCCAAGATGGCTGCCGTGTGCCATAAAAACACTAAAATATTGCAGTTTGTACAGACGGGGCACAGACGGTTGGTCGACCGACGGCACACGTTGCCTATTCAGTCATTAATAACCGAAATCCAAATAGGAGATGGACGCCCAAAAACAGCCATCAAAAGTGTCCATTTGTCGACAATAATGCCAACAAGTTAATGTTTTGCCGACAGAATTTTGTTAATGGGGGTGTCACCCCCCACACACCCCCCCCCCTGAGGACGGCCCTGACCACCAGGGTTTCTTCGACCGTCCCGCAGCCAAGGCCAGGTCCGGGAGAAACACTGGGCACGGTGTGAAAGACAGAGTCTGATTCTTAGCGTGGGGGGATGGACACGCCGTCCTTCGACCACCGCAGGTGAGCCTCGTCAATGGACAAGGTATGGATTTCGGAACCCCATCGCCCGGAAGCGACTGCCACCAGAAAGGCCGTCTTCCTAGTGCAGGAGACTGGCCCTCTCAAGTGGTTCGAATTCCTCTAAGAACTGGAGCACTAGCGGCAGATCCCACTACGGAACGAGTGAACGAACCGGGGGACGAACCGAAAACACGCCCTTCAGCAGATTCATAAGGATTGGGCTATTAGAGACTACTGTGCTGTCTCTGAAGCCCCGATGGAGCGCCCCAATCGCGGTACGGTAGCATTTGACTGTTTGGACGCCCAAACCCTCAAGGAAAATTTCCGTTAGGAAATTCCCGATCTGCCCTACAGACGCAGACAGCAGATCAATCTCTCGATTGGCGCACCATCTATAGAGAGTCGAGAATCATAAGATTCTCTAGTTGACTTCCTCCTTACCTGAGCAGCGAGCGCGGCAGCCTGTTCAGAAAGTCCCGCCTGAGTGTATTGTTGGCGGAAATGCGCCAGACAGTCAAGTTGAGAGCGCGGATGGTACGCTCCGGGACGGACGCGTCGGCTGGAGGATCGGTACTAGCAGCCACTAGTCCCCCACTAGCAGTTCTAGAAGCCGTGGGAACCACAGCTGAGCCGGCCACATGGGGCCATCAACAGAACCAGGCAATTGTCGGACCGAGCTACCTTCTCGAGGACTCTCGGTATCATCGCAATGGGAGGGGGAGGGGATACATAGGCACTGATCCACCATCGCATCCTGACCCACGGTTCTGGGATTTTGACTCCATGAGTAGTACGCCGGAAGCTGGTGATTCCCAGTGGAGGCGAATAGGTCCACGTAGGGACGCTGTAGCCTCTGAGAAATTGACCGGCAGGAGGTGCCATTCCACTGACGACCCCTTACCTTCGATGGCACCTGGCATTGAGTGCCCTTCCGGGAGAGGACGTCTGCTAGGACGTTCTCCACCACTGGTACATGTGATGCTATTATTTAAGGCAATGTCCCGTTGCTGCACCACTCTAGGCGCTGAATTGAACCCTCCTTGGCAGCGGACTGCGGTTCCTGCTCCCCCCATGTGAGGTAGGCCACACCGTCTATTAGGTCGCATCGGACCAGGATCCACCTTTCCCCCGGTAAGGGCCGATCCAGGTTGCCTTCAGTGCCAGGAAAGATTGCCCAGCTCGAGTACATTGATATGATAGCGAGCTTGCATGGGCGACCCACGGCCAGACACTTGTGGGAACAAAGTGGGCCCCTCACACGACGCATCTGTCGTCAGCCGTTACGGAGGGTGTTAGGGTCCTGAAGGGGGCTCCAATCTCCAACTTGCGTGGAGGGTCCACCAATGAGGGTCGGGGAACCATGCAGCTTCAGGGGCATGGAATCGGAGGGGAAATTGGGTGGTACCAGGGTCGGAAGTACCTGCGCATGTGGATCTGGATACCCATCATGCGTAATTTGCAGTAGGGAACCATCCGAATGAGGCTGGCCAGAAGTCCCAGAATCCGAAGCCCTAGCCTGGCTGGGACCGACTGCTCTCCAAGATTTGCTCGGGCACACGCCACGCCCGAGGCTTACTCTTTTGCAAGGGCCCTCACCTTTCCCAAGAAAAATTCCAGTCTCGCTCCCAGAAACTGGGGGCTCTGGGAGAGTGAGCGGATTGACTTGTCGAGGTTCATGAAACCGAGTGACTTTATTCAGTCTAGGGACCTCTCTATAAAGCCTGGAGCTCTGCGCGGAGGGTGCCACCAGTAGCCAGACGTCTAAGTAGACGAAGGATGAAATCCGCTACCACCTTCACGCCCATTGTGAAGGTCCGTGGAGCGGTTCGACAGGCCGGAGGGGGCAGGACCCTGAACTTGTAAGCACTCCCTCCGCCGGTTGTTGCTACACTTCTGTTATCCAGGCGATATTCAGGGCATGTCATGATTGACAATCACTGTGAGGGGCACTTCTAGGAGTGATAAACAATGCAACGTACAAAAGCACCTTGATATCAGACAGACTCTGGCTCCCACGGTCTGAGGTTGTGACACCGTAGGCACCATTATATTATACGGCATTGGCACGGCTGGAGCCTTGGAAAAGTATTACGAGGTAAACAGGTTCATAACAGCTGGGTGTACTTCCGATAGCTTCAAGGGTTGACGGTCCTGAGGCAGTCAACATGATCATTCTGGTATGCTATGGGCAATCTGAATATCAGTCGCTGTCGAAGGCAAGACAGCAAGTCAATGGACATCTAAAGTAGCTCGAATTCGGCTCTGCACCCCTAAAACTATGTTCTCTGCCACCAACTAATGAAGCCTTCAAGGAAAATGTAGCCCGTTGCACTTCTTCAGGTAGCTATCTGGAGGGAGGCTTGAAATCTGATCCATCTGAATTTGTACCAACTGGAGCATGGCTGGAACGAGAAAAAGGGGGGGCCAGTCTCTGTTCCAGGCGCATGCCCCAATGATGTCGCCCCTTAGCTCCTAATTGAATTATTGAGTCTGATTAGTGCTCATGGGAGGAGTAAGTGATCATGGGAGTGTGAGGCACCATGTGGGATCAAAGGTTGTGGATCGTTTGTCTCTGCAAATTGACATTGTTTCCCATCTTGTTCATGCCACATGGATAGAAGGGAATGTCGAAATGAGAAAACAAAACAAGTTTAAACCAAGTGGAATAAGAAAACGGACAAGAATGAGAAACTATTGATAATGCGAACATATGTCACGGTAGGTGTGCCATTGATCTGGTTGGCGTATCAAATTTGACAACTAGTAGTACCGGTATTAGAAGTAGTAAAAATGTCCGGCGTACTCATAGATCGGAACAATGGTTTGAACAAATAGGGCAATCGATTTCAGTTGACTCTTAACGCCCACCATTGTTTCACGCTTTATTCCGTTATTGTATTATGAGTCCCGAATATGGATCCAACAGGACTATATCTGCGTTTACACCTGGTACTTATACTTACAAACATGGTTCATTACTAGGGCCTTATTTTAGTGTCGAGTGCTTAAAATACACCCCCTACGCGTAATGGTGTAAGAACTGCTCTTGCCTTCATTTATAATTGTTGGAGGTAAATTATTTAGAATCAGCGCCGTTAAAAAACATCAGCGGCGGCCATCTTGGAATTATCTTTTATTAGCCAATGTGACAATTAACATTTAGAATTTTATATTTTCCAATACATATTATGGCAAAAGGGAATTAACAGTCAACTTCATTGTAGGGACTTGTTTTTGGTTGCACTCTAAATGACATGTGCATTTGTGTTCCATTCAATCGGCGGCCATTCCTGGGATTTCACTAATATTCAAGCCTGACTCTAAATATACATTTGCATTTTAAGTTTCCTACCAAAACATCCACAATTATCACAAAAACCCCTTATTACCTTGCATTTTGGGTGGCCTGTCTGTGTACAATGCAATTTTAGAGTTTTTAACAGCCAATGGCGGCCATCTTGGATATCTCAATTGCCAAGGGTTGCAATTTGTAACCACACCTTTGGTTCCAGTATACCCTATCAGAAGATATATCAGCCCTGAAAAAAATACTTTATCAGAGATTTGATTATCATGCCAAAATCAGCTTCCACGCTTGACGGATAAAAACCTTTTTACCACACTTCATATCTTTGCAAGCTTCATACCAAAATACAGATTGTTTCACTTTCAACAACATGTTGTGAGGTGTTGTTGAGTCTGGGATGGTAGATATTGGATTAGATAGCAAATTGAACCGGGATGTGGGATGCTAGGGTCCAGATACATGGAGATATGGGGCAATATAGGCCCATATATACTCAATATCGGACCAGTATTGACTACAGTATAGGTCCAATATTATTTGCTCAGCGGCCCAAAATGGACCAATATTGGGCCCGGGCAATGTTGGCACAAATATTGGCCCACTTCTGGTAATAGATATGAACACAAAATTGGGAAGTTATCAAATATTTTTGTATTGGCAAAATAAATATATTTTCAATCGGTAATTGAAATAAATTCATTAAATAATTGAGCTAGTCAAATAGTTATTTTTTTTATTTGAATTGGTATGATATAGTATACTATTTTTGAAAATATTGTGGTTTGATCAAAACAATCGTCCGTGAGGATTTTGGCGTATTTCTGTATGTTTTTATGTTCTCACCTCTATTTTTACAAACAAGACTTAAAGCACTATTGGGCCAACGTCCTTATCCCATAATTGGCTCTATATTGGATGTTGGTCGAGTGCCAATATGATGGGCCAATATTAGACCATTAAAGGATGCCGATATGGAGCCGATATCACATTGCCAAAGGAAAAAACCAATAGGGGCCACATTACGTGTTAGCCGCGTGATGCCGATGCAAGATTACCGAGGGGGGAACATTTGTTGGGCCAATATATTGGTGCTATTGGGTGTTTTACGATCATCCCTGCTAACCGTTTGATGGCGCGAGTCAGTACTGGATGAGTCCACTGGCTATTGAGTGTTCATGGCTATCTTCCCCTGTCGGCCTCAAGATCTACTGAATTAAAAACTGCATTGCTTAAAGTGGCACTGGCACATTTTCACAAAATATGAAATTTCTTCAATGCTCTAAATGATGCTAGGCCATGGGGGAAGAACAGAGATATAGTGTCAAATAAAACACATACCCAAAAAGATCGGGCCATTGATATGAGGATAACGACATCAAGGTATTGTAGGCCAACTTTTTATGTTTTCCATAACTTTAATCAACAAAATTGTGTATATTACATTACAATGAATATTTTGACACTTCTCACTGATATGAAAACCAACCCAAAGTTTTATAGACCGATCAAACAGTGTGCATAGCGGGGAAACATGCATACGGAAAGCGTGTTCTTGTGTTAAACGCCGCTTTCGTCGTCTGCTGAATTTAACGTTGCGGGCGACGTTAAATTACAAAATCGTTCTGTTTACCATAAGGAACTGAATTTGGTATTAATCATTTTTCGGGGTGAGGGCTTTTGTATATATTAAATGATTCTAATACAAAATTGCAAAAAATATCGATTTTGAAAAATCTTGAGGGCGCACTTTTTTTCAAATGGCCCAGGGTGTCTCTTAAATACAACTACCTAAAAAAAATATAGGTATATAGTCAAATTTTACAACTTCTGTATATAACAAATTGCCAGATAATTTATCAAACAGCGCTGTTTAAAACAAAGGGATCAGAGCTGTGTTTAGCAGTCGAGATCACTAAACACTTGTCTAAATGTCTAATGCTATTGGCACTTTTGGCATAGACAGCTGATCCAATAACAGTAGAACAAGTAAATTTTTAAAAGCTAAGACATTATAAAAAAAAAAAAATTAGTAGGGCGTTTAAAGGGGGAAAATGAGAACTGGAAAAAAAATGGCTAGATAGCGCAACCAAAATCATTAACTCTTCAATTTTAAACACGCGCTATTAACAATGTACCCTAGCGTCCACCCAGGTTCTTCACTATAGTCTCAAGTTCTTTATTGTATCAAAGTAGCTTCCGCCTCCCTCTGACATTAGGGAACGAATAGTAAAATATATAGTGGTCAAGACAAACAGGAAAACATTCAATTCTTTCTGAAGAAGAAATTTCCGAAAGCAATTAGCAGTTCATGATCTATAACTCGTTCTACGACCTTTTTTTTTTAAAAAACGTAACGACGATGGTTTACAATTGAGAATGTTAAAATGCAACCAACATTTAAAAAACACTCAAACACAGATCTAGATTATACACACGAGCCCTCGTCACAAATTTACTTGGGGAAAGACTGACTTAGTAGTTCTACCAGCGCAAGAGAGTGACCCCAATGCGGCCTAAACTAATGTAGCGAATAACAACTCGCCCATTACGAGATGTACTCCCTGATCCCAATATCTGGACTCCTAATCTACTGGCAATGATCTCTTAAAAGACCAGCTCATCACCCCCAAGTTTGTAAGTAGCATAATAAAATCATTCTTCACATGTCGACGCTCATGCAAGTTTCAAGCGCAAAGTGTACCGCGACGTTAAAGTTTATTGCTCATGCATGAAACACAGGGTTACATGTAAAGGTACTTTGGTTGATTTTTGTTTGTTTGTTTTTGTTTTTGCCTTGTTATTTTTGTTTCTGTTTTTAGGGGTTTGGTTTTGAGTTTGTTGTTTGTTTGTTTTGCAAATCACTAACAATCTATTCCGTCCGCTGTCAATATGAGATACATTCACTGTGTCCAGTGGCGTACCGGGGGTCAGTTGGCGTAACCAGCGGGGGGGGGGGGGGTTTGGGGGGGGGGGGGGGGGGGGGGGGGCCAAGGGGGGGGGCGCAAGCCCCCAACAGACCCTGCCCCCCCCCCTTCGCCCCCCAAATGAACTGACTTTTTGTACAGTGGTCCTATGGAGAAGGACCCAATTTGCCCCCTCAAAAAAAAGCCTTGTTGGCACCCCTTCAGCCCCCTCAATCAGTCAGCCCCCCCCCCCCCCATTTGCAAAGGTCTGGGTTACGCCCCTAGCCGGGGGTACTGTTGGGGTTCCCTGTACACTAGTACATTACACTATCAGAATGGTATTATGTTTTCACACGATATATAAAGCACTATTTTGATATTTAAGATTCATTTTATTAACAATTTAAAAAAAGAAAAAACCTAAAAAATTAAAAAAAAAGCAAAAAATCATTAAATAATTCTTAAAACACTACAACAATTGCAACAAAGACTATAATGCAAGTTACCATACAGAGCAAGATGCAATAAAAATATATTAAATATATGGAAATGCACACTCAATATCGGAACACCATATGATATTCACTTCTACCCCAAAGATACAAATACACACCGTTCATGCACACATTCCCAAATAAACATAAACTACATTGTACCACATCACCGCATCTCGCCTACTGAACACGCCCACCAATACATACACACCCGCACGCAAAACCCATCACTCAAAAGCCACATTTCCACACACCCCCCACTCTCAGCACACCTTCCCTCCCCCACCCACCACACACCACACTAATCCATTCCCCAACAAAACCACACTTCCAAGACCCACGCACCTCCACTCAACAACCCCCCCACATACCCACACTCCCACATATACCAACACACACCCATACCCCACCCGCCACACACATCCACATACCAACACACACCGACTACCCCCACCCACCCCCCACACCCACATCCACCCACTGCACACACCCCACCCACCCACACCACAAACACTCACCCTCACACACAAACTAACACACAATAATTAAGGGAGGGGTATGGTGTCTGAAGCAGTGAACTTGAAGTGATTTTATTAAAGCTACTATCAGTGATTTATCACAATGAATCAAAATACCTGAAGTTGCAGGAAATAGCTTAAAAGTGAAGGTTAAGTCTATAGAAATCTCGTAATTTACTTCTTTCAACCGAAAAATGACAGAAAAGGAAGAAACAGCAATGTTGAAAGATCGAATCTCCATATCATTAGCGTGTTGTAGTAAGTGGTCCCGAAAGGACACTAATGACTAAAAGGTCCGATTTTGTCCTTATTAGGTTGCTATCATGTCTATCATTTTCAGGTTATTTTAGGACACCTATACTTGTTAAAACCAAGCAAAAATTGATTTTTTGATGATTTTTTTTTTCGATTTTCCTGATTAGCACAATCACTGATAGTGTCTTTCAATTTTCCTAAAAAATAGTGGTATATACATAGTTTACACTCATATCTGTCAATTTTTGCTCTGGTTGCCATGGAAATCACGTAAGGCCTCTGATTTGCTAAACCTAGAAACGGACTACAAATAACTACACAGCTCAATTTTGAAAATCGGCTTCATGGTTCACGAGCCCTATAATGTGCTGAATATGTGTGCCAAATTTTCATGTGCATAGCATGTAGCGTACTCAAGTTAGCAGCGTCTCAAGTTACGTTCGTTTTCGTTTTGATTGTTTGCGTATTTTAACGAACTGAGTTAATATACCTCGAAAACATTGAGAAAAAATTGGATGGCACTTTTGATTTGAAATATGGATTTTTTTTACCCAGATTCAATAAATAAATGGTATTGGACTCTTTCTGAATCGCTCGGTCCTACAAGGCAGAAGGGAGATGGAATTAGAATTGCGTAATTCTCTGCCATGTACAGATCGTCTCGTATGTGGAATGATTGGCACTAGTACGAGTACAATTTGTCAGAGATTGGGCAAACTTTCTACTATGATATTTCCTACGTCAGAAAGAGTATCCAAACCACATTCTTCAATTGCATCAGTGTAACAGCTGTAGTTTTTACCAAGATTATTTTGCAGGCACGTTTTTTTTGCACGTTCTCAAGAGTTTGTAACATTACTCACTTGTCAATGAGAACCCCAACTACAATCCGTTTTCTCAATAGAGGTCTAACATAGCAATTTTTTTTCAATTACGGAGGCATGTACATACGGCTATTGGTTTTTTGAGCATTTCTGTAATTTGTTTCTTCTCCCCACTTCAAAATCATTCTGAGCCATATCAAGAATTTTGAAAATGATACAAAATTTAGGGAAACATCATCAATAGACAATTTGGAACAAGGGTCCCGCATAAAACAACCTTCAGCCCCGACCCTTTGATGGATTGATTGTCAAATATTGTTTTTGGACCAATTGACAAAACTGTCTAAATATTCTTGCAGGGTGCTTTTAGCAGAATTAGAACATTTGAAGTCCCCTACCCCCCACCACGGTCAAGTCATCAACTTTTTCCACACATTGGCACAGCATCTGATGCGGCATCGTGATAATACTGAAAGCCCAGGGGCCAATTTTAGTCCCGTGGAAGCCCCCCAATTTATGTTTATAGTCAGACAAATTTGGTTATATCTGACACAAACGCGCTGTCTACCAAAATTAAACCTAACACTCCATTGGATGAGATATTCTCGTCACTCTATTTCAAATGACTTGGAAAATGATCAAATTGTGGTCGATCAGGTCGAATGCCTTAGAAAAATCTGTTAAGACAACAGTACCCACGTTTTTGGGCAGATCCGCAACAGAGTGTAAAAATGTATCAGACCTGACTAGATATTGTGAGGTTGCACTTTCTTAACATTACATACTGTGAATATCAATTTTATGTTCAATAACTTCAAGTACCATTCTACAACAAACGCTCCTGATTGAGACGAACAGTCCGTCAAAGACAAACCCGGCCTCAATGTGCAATGAGGGTATGTAGGGTACTGTTTTTGGGGATGGAATGAAGATTTGCTTTTGTCTACTGATGGGAAACCAGTCACCTCCGTAAACGAAAATATTTAATATATTAATAATTCCTTGCAGGTAAAATTAAAAAATCAAGTGGTTCAATGCTAGCTGACTGAAACATCAAAATTACCAATTGATGGCATTTGCAATGATCATTATGCAAAGTGATACCCCACTTTGCAAGTGGTTACGTCCAGGATTGTTTACATTCAGTACAAAACAGCACGAGGGTGTTTTTGGCAGAGTTCTTGGCAATCTTGCCACGAAAAATCAGGTGTTGACATGACATTCCTTCCAGAATTAGTTGTATCTAGCATGTTTGGGACCACATTTCAAAAAGGCATTTATTTAGACATTGTTACATTCAACGCTAGTGATCTGACAAGTGAAAGGTGATTATTAAAGTAACCAGGGTTGCACATATACTGCATGGTCAGTGAGCTAAATGAGCTGCATGGCGTTTCTAGTTTGATTAAATGCTGGCTAAGTCATAGTAAATATGTCAGGCCCATCCTTGCAGGAGAAGTGAAGTTTAGAAGGAAAGTAATATTAGTAATGTCTTTCTTAGAAATGTAAACCCCAAAAATTGTTGTGTCAAATGTGTGTGGTGTTTTTTTTTTAGATGAGTGTGTAATGTTAAGGTTCGTAGGAAGGTGCATCATTCGATTGTCTGAATAATTTTTTTATGCCATTGAGATCCCCTTTAAAGACCAAATAGCACTCACTAAAATGACCGCACATTTACAATGAATTCAGCTCAATTTTATTTATATTTTTCTGCTGACACAATTCAGTTTCAGGAAGGTGCTAAGGGGCGTATATCCGGTCCCCAAGTTGTGAAGGTCAGTAAAACAACACACGTGGATCAAAATAAACAAATATCACACGGACTATTTGTAAAAAACACAACGAGAAAACTGATTCTCGTCCTTTTTTCTCACCGAACAATAAACTACATAAGAATTACAACAATGTACAACGGAGAAAAGAACCCTCGTCCTTTTTTTATCGCCAACATAGAATACATAAGGATTAACAAAAATCCACAACGAGAATCAGTTTTCTCGCATTCTTTTCTCGCCAATCAATAAAATACAAAATATCGAAAATACACAACGGAAAAATTTATTCTCGGTTTTTTTTTTTCTCGCCAAAACAATAAAATACATAATAAAAATCCACAACGATAAATTCGATTCTCGCCATTTTCTCTTCGCCAAACAATAAAATACATAGGGGGCCGCACCACTAATTCATCCAGGTTTTATGTAATAATAAGTCCGGCTAAAAAGTGCAAGGCCCTTAAAAAATGCGTGTTTCCTATGGGTGGTGCGCTCCCAAATAGAACTAAAATAATCTATTAACGAAAAAACCGATTCTCGTCCTTTTTTTTTTAAATATGATATTCTTTGACAAGATTTAAAAAAATCCACTAGAAAAGAAATTCTCGTCCCGTCATTTTTCTCGCCAAACATAAAATACTAATCGAAAAAAAAATCCACAATCGACAAAATCTATTCTCGTCACCACTAATTCATCCAGGTTTTATTTAATAAGTCGGCAAGAAAGTGGCAAGGCCTTACAAAATTCGGTGTGTTCCTATGGGAGAGCCAAATAAGGTCCGGGTGGCGCTCCCATAAGAATTGAGAAATGCACAACCAGAACAGAAAAAAAATTCTCGTCTCTTTTTTCTCTCCATTTTTACGAATGAAAAGAACCCACAACGAGAGAAGTGATCTCGTTCTTTTTCTCGCCAAACAACAAATACATAAGAAAAGTGTCCAACGAGAAAGGAAATTCTTTCTCGTAGAATATTAGCGAACTAATTGCTCAAAATGAAAGAACCTTGTACAGCTGTGGTTGTGTCCCTACTTTTCTTCTTCTATCATACTAAATGTTTCAATTAGTAGGGTTATACAATGAGAATCCTATTCTCTAAGTTTTGGGGAAGAAGGTTTTGAAGAGTGTTTTTTCTATATTTTTGAAGGGTGCTGAATTTATTTGGGTCCAACCTCTGGGGCAAAAAATATCAAATGCTCTGAATGGGTTTTGAAAGTGGAGTCAAATTATTGCTCTGGTCATACTGAAGCAGGAAATGCATTTAATTCTGACAGCTCCCCTATACATTTGAGGTCAAGTTTTGGTGACCCCTATATACTGTAGACTTTTGTTACATTTTGCCCGCTAATTAAGACCCAAATGCTAAACACTTGTAAAATAATGCACGACGATCAACTTGACACAGTTTTCAACAATTCAGGACCAAGGGGGTAAGGTTTACCTCCCCTCCCCAAGACCTTGAGTCGTATAGGGCTGTAACTGCGTTAACTAAGGTGAGAACCTAGAAACTATACTTTTAATCGTTAAATGATATCCAATACATTGTGCAACATTGAAACACATTTGCTTGATTACAAATTTACCCCTGTACTAATTGTAAACCCCTTATTTACAAAGTTCCCCACATTTCCCAGAGGTTGGACCCAAAATTCTGAATTCAGCCCCCTCCAAACTATAGAAACACATCTTCAAACCTCTTCCTTAACACTCTAGAATAGGATTCTCATGTATAACCCTACTAAATAGATTTAGCGTGGAAGTTTAATTTCCACCCACTGGAAATGTTTCCTCAGTACCCTCGGTAATAACACTGACCAGATCAAGGCTAGTAGCACATGTGGAACTTTATTTTGTGAAATGTCCTATACAATCTTGCACAAAGGTTTTTTCCTAAATCAAAAATGTATGAGGAGTCCAAAAATCATGGGTGTCATTTTTAAAATGTGTTCTTGTATGAATTCTATGGGCAGGCTTACACTGGTTTATCAGGGGCAAAATAAAGGGGCGAAATGTGTTTTAAAGTAAACCATCATGTTCTACCTTTCAAGGAAATACAGAAGTATAGTTTGCCCTAGCCGGGTGTTATAGTACAAGAGTTTTACAAGTAAAACGGGTTTTTTTTCAGTCACACTGGGGGGAAAAAATTTCAGATTCATCGGTTTGATCCTAAAAATGGTGCCAAATTGTTCGGCGTACTATACAGCAAAAAAAAAACAAAACCAAGAGGAAAAGCCGAAAATCTAAAGGTCGCGTTGTCAATGACTTTTTGATATACTTAAGGGGCAAATATGGCCATGGTCTCACGGGTCTATGGGAGCCACCAGTCCATATCTCTAAAAGTCTCACTTTGAAGGTAAAACACAGAATCTATATACATTTTCTTATTTAGTATGACCCAATAAACGATTTTAAAACCAGTTTCATCAAAATCGACCATCCTATAAATATGACCTTGAACTTTCTTGAGCCTATTGTACTAAACAATAGGTCGAAATATGGCAAACTATACCTTTTTAAAACCCTTATGAGCCGCCGAACAGACTGTTATAAATTTTAAAACAATTTAAAACACTTTTATTGTTTACCCTGTACAAATTTTGCCCCCTTATAAAACCCACAAGACCAATTTTAAAATGACCGCCCATGATTTTCAGATTCTCCATGAAATTCTGTTATTGGTAACATTGGTGTCAAAATTGTATATGAAAAAACCACACCAAACATCAATTGACATTTCCCCATGTACTCTAGCTAAGACTGAAAAACCACTTTTAGTTTTTTCCGAGACAGTTTGTTTGGTCCTTGATTGCTGGTTCTAAAAGGGTTCAGTTTTCCTTGGAATAAGACAAACTGTTGGGGAGGAAAATGCATGTCACATAACGCTATGAGTCATAGGCCAGATAGGTTGGTCGGTACCAGCAGGAGTGGCAAAGCGAGTGTGCTATGAACTTATCAGAAACATCATCTATAAATAATTTTGCATGATGACATTCCAATTATAGCTTAAGCCTGCTAATTTGCTAAACAAAATGGCCCGCCATTGAAATGCCTCCATAACTACTTTTATGTAGCCGATATGTTGTCTTTTAGAAGGAAATCTTTATTGGATGTAATTCATGCTAACATGACGTGTTTGACAATGAGACAAACACCAGAACTCATTTTAAATTAAAAACCTAATCTTCATAACTTCCAAAATGGCCGCCATTTTAAAATACATTTTGAGCATCATTTGACTTACAGTAAATGTTCAATGTATGACATGGATGAACAAACACTTTTAAGTTTACATTGCACTCTATGTACTAATGTAACCATAAACATGTCTTTATACAAGACTTCTAAGGTGACACCTAGCGTGCTAATTTGCATAACAAAACTGGCCGCCTTTGAAATTTTGTGCATAAATTGTTGTTTTTGCGGCCATATCCTGTCTTGTAGAAGGATTCTTTTAGTGACAATAGCTAACACGAGGTAGTATTGATAAGGACAACCGCCAGAAGAGCTCAACTCCATGCATTTTTAATTAAATCTAATTTGAAGAAATCCAAAATGGCTGCCATTTTCGTAAATTTTGAGCCAGAAATTTGACTTTAATAGTCATTGGGTCAAGGTATCACATGGATAAATCTTACAACACTTAAGTTTACAATTACACTCTTGCACTAGTAATAATTATAATCATGTCTGTATGCAAGGTGACAATTTGGAGCATGCTATTTGCATAAACAAAATTGGTCCGCCATTGAAATTGCGCCATAACTATTGCGGCCAGATCCTGACTCATAAAAGAACTTTTTAGTACAAAACAGTCTAAAATGAGGTTTGATTAAAACACCCAACATTAATTCAGAGCCCTCCATTTTAATAATCTAATTTTGCATATCCCAAACGGTCGCCATTTTGCCAAATTAGCATTTCTGTACTCGCGTTGCTTTTTGAATTGTATCCACTTTGAATCATGGGCGTTTTAAGTGTTAATGTATTACACTCAGAATAAATATGTCTATATACATATTTTTAAAGCACTTAATTTGCATATAGAATATTTGAGGATCCATTCCTGTACTACAATGTGTTTCAGTAGTTATTTCAATAAATTAGAGATGCATGCATATTTTGGCCATAAACATTTATCTTACCAACGCATTATACATAACTATTCACCAATTCACAAAGTTCTCATTACAAGTATTTGCCAACCCTCTGTATTTTGTCTCCTTTAATAGTCTGTCTCTTCCTCGTCCCGATATTCATCATCAGAACTGTCTAATGTAATGACCTCACCTTTCATGTTTTTACATGTCGATACCTTGCACAAATCTGTACAGGACATCCCATTAGCCATACATACAGTCTGGCAACTTGCACATTCTTGGGCAAGTATTGCAGGGTAAGAACTCTAAAACAACGTCTGCTGCAGGTTTGCCATTCATCCACTTGATGATCAAATTACCATCTGGACGTGCAATCCATCCATGACCATTGGGCTTGAAGTGTCTGGAGAGGCTTCTACGGCACCATATAGTTTGCCCCTCTGCGTGAAGGGTTAGGCAGTCTTCACATGGAGGAAGCTGGCCAGATTCAATTTCACCTTTCTTTGCCTCAAACAATTAGTACTGCAAGTTGTTCTCATCATTGATTGGTAATCTAGCTGCATACTAACAATATGAACTCTTTGAAGTTTGCAAAGAAGTTCATGAGAGATGTCACTTGTAGAGATTTGTGCATTTGGCCTCGAGGAAGTACCGGCTCTAAAAAGCTCGCAAGAGAGACCGACACGCCCCTTGTTCTGCACACCATACATGTTGCACACAGTTGTACTGATCCCCAGCCTGGCCTTCAACAATGACATTAGCTGCAATATGTTTATGAAGTGTGGAACTCAAAACAGGACAAGTTATGTAAAGGTATGCATTCATATACAGTAATTGATGTGACTCTGTCAGCGCATTTGCTGGCAAAGGCAATGTTCTGGACTAAAAGCTCCTCAAATCCCACGTTTAAAAACTTCAAAAGTTCACATGTCGTGAACTAGATCACCCATCAAAGACGTGAATAACATTACTTGGCCAGCTTCCTCCATTGAGAAATGTCTGACCCTTCATGCAGAGAGATGTTCCATTGTCTGTGGTTCTGTTCTACAACCACAGGTAGTGTCCTGGTATGCTTTCAGGTAGCCCACTTCTGCAAAGAAACCTTAGATCAGCCGATTCTGGTTCTCAATCTGTTGAGGCATCGCCATCCAGCCCATGAGGAGTCAGCTCCAGGTGGAAGATGCTCACCGGGTTCAATGCCAATAGATGTTACTTGGTTGATAGCAAGTGTTTCTTTCCACAATGCGACTCTCTTAAGCTCCTTAGCGACTGATTCAAGAGGTTGGACTTGTTCAAGAAGCTCTGTCTGGATTTAAGGGGTGGCAGCAGGTCTCTGTCCCGGACATAGGGTGCTTCAACATTAGATACTTGGCAGCTACGCTCTTGCATGCTCGCTACATTACTGGGGAGTCAATTCCTGCTAGGATGTATAGTTCTCCATTGATTTTATTGCGTGAATACTTTACTCTTCGTCTTCTTTGATGTGGGTCTTATAAAGGAGAGTGCGTTCAACTCCTAGGTAGTCAGTTATATCGCAGTGCTCCAGGGTTGTTCCGGACCCGTTTACTTAAGCTGACGTTTGGCCTCCATGGTTAGGTAGATGGAAAGCACACACTTTGTGTCTTGGACGTATTTGCACGTTGGGTTGTCCCTCGTAGCAAGGAGTGAGTTCATCCAAAGCTTTGAGAGTCTCCGCTTCAACAACTGTGAAGTCTGCATCTTGTGCGCTAATTCCCAGATCATCTGCATATATAAACGACGGTTTCCTGCACTCCTAGTTGGCTTGTATAGATGTTGAACAGGAGAGGTGGGAGCATACCTCCCTTGTGGTATCCAGTCTTGAGTCCACTTCCTCAGTTCTTCTTCGGCTCTATCTGACAAAGAACATCCGATTTGCAAGCTACCACAGCCATCTGTGCGTACTCTTTCAAGAGGACTAGAGTGGCAAATACTTGTAATAAGAACTTTGTGAGTTGGTCCAATAGTTATGTATAATGCGGTATGTCAATTATATATTACTGGATAACAGATTGATAGAGATATTGCTAATGCCTGGCAAATGGTAACTATAAATATTGAATAACGTACAGTTGAAACACACTATAACTGTAGTGCAAGAATGGATCATCAGCTATTCTGTATGAAAAATAGGTGGTTTAAAACTAATCCCTATAACGTCCCTAGAGGGAAAATCTGACTATCACCGCGAAAATTGATGTAGTAGTATTCCTTTGTTGTCAGTCTGGAGTATTCCACTAACCCAATGATGTTTTTTTGTCAGGTGGGTTTGAAAGTTCGTTAGGATTAGACATATGAATTTCAGTGCAAATAGATTAACACTTAAACTGCCCATTATTGAAAAACTGGCCACCCAATTAAACAGCAATCAAGTCTGAAGAGGGTGGCTGTATTTGGGATATACACATAAGTTTATTATAATAGATGGCCATGAATTAATTTTTGTTGTTTTTTAATCAACACCTCATTTTAGCAGTTTGTGAACCTAAAATATTTCTTCTACGATCCGATATAGCCGCAACTAGTTATGGCGCAATTTCACTGGCGGCCATTTTTGTTTATTTAAATTTTACTTGCTTAAGTTTTCACCTTGGAAGTCTTGGCTACAATACCTGTTTATAGTTATATTTGTGCAACAGTGTAATTATCAAGGCTTGAAATAACAGGGGCAAGTGGGCCAAATTTACCCCTGCTAAAGCAAATGCCCCTGGTCTCAACAAACTGTGTACATTTGTATAGATCAGGGGCACTAATGTTAAAAACCCCAAAATTGCTCCTGGATATGAAATCCTTATTTCAGCCCTGGTAAACTTATAGACCTTTAAGAGGTGTAAAGTTCATCCATATGATACCTTTAATGTTGAAGTCCAAATTATTCTAAAATTTACGACAATGCGGCATTTTGGAATTTATGCAAATTAGGTTTTAATTAAGAATGTTGATCTTTGACTTCTCTGTTTGCCTTCACACTCTTCATGTTGTAACATTGTGTTCCCAAAATAATCCGCCACAAGACGGGTAATGGCTGACCAGTTTTGGAGCACTTGAATGGCCGGCCATTGTGTGTATGCAAATTAGCAGCTATGCTACTACGTTGGAAAGTCTAGAAGGGCAGAAATTATTTAAGTTGAAGTTCTAACAAGTCGGTAGCACTCTCGTTTTGCCCCTCTAATGGTTACGCCATGTCAAATATCGCCTCGGACCCAAGCACTATATCGTCATGTACCCGAAAACAAAATAGTTCAAACATGTGCCATAATGTTAACTCCGCATTACACGACCGTTTTGCAACGCATTGTCACTTCAAATTAGGCTATTTTATCCCACTTAAGTGGCACTTTTTTAAGCACAATGACAGGGCTACAAGATGGGGGTCAGCCGATTTCAACCAAAATTTCACAGCATGGATGGGTTTTGTGAATAATTCATGACACCAAAGTAAAAAATAAATCAGACCCCCCTTAATGTGAAATGACCCCCTTTAAAAAATGGCCATATTTACTCTTACTTTTGTGTGGAAAATGAAAAATTGGCAAAATATACGGAACCATTAGAGGGGTGGCGGGGAAAATAAATTTTTTTTTTTAAAAATTAACAACCTTTATATATGAATCATCTTTTTGGTTAAGCATGTCTTTGTTTTATCTAGGGCACATGTTTATGTACCCGCAGTGTTTCTAGAAGATGTATTGTTCTAAGCCTGAAATCAGTGATTTTCGCAGAGCAAAATTAAGCAAAAGTTCCAATATTACACATTTTTAATCACCCATTCCTTTAAAACTCAAATTCATTTTGCTAAGTCCTTATTGCCTGAGCATGCTTATGCTTGGCTAAGCTAGCTATGTTCAGAGTGTGGAGGTATCTTCAATTTTTTTAAGCAGGGGGTCTCAGAAAATTGACAAACTTTCAAACCCACTGAGATAATAAAATCGTTAATATTGCACTTTACAGTCATATGCAAGTGCACCAACAGCATATTGAGTATGTTAGATCATTTATCCCTGATGGGAAACAGAAATGATCCCCCCCTTCAGGGATGATTAATGGTTTCAACATAAATCCTCCTTCATCAGACACCGAGTTTGGTCAATTTGATGTCATTTTTAGTCTATGTAGTTATTTGAATTTCACCCTCGTGTACCTGAGCCATTTTTTTCTAACAACACCCAGATTTGGGGAAATCTTACAAACAGTTCCATATGACGTCATTATGACGTCATAGCAAGGCAAGTATGAAAACACTGGATATAGGGTGGAAATTGATTTTACTGGCTCGAAAAAATATCATGCCAAAAAAACACTCTAGTCATTTGCCCATCAGTTTAGAGCCAAAGCCACAGGGAAAGTCTGTATGTTCTTAACTTTTGGTGAAAATAGAATTTGTCCATTCTGCCGTGTGTGTTATGTGTGTGTGAAACTAACAGTTTTGCCTGCCATGCGATTTTGTACGTCATTTCGGATGTAATACTAGGCGTGTCTGTTTGTTTTTATGGAAAGAGGATGATATAGCTATCCTTTGTACACAATCAAGGTGTAGGTGGTATTGACTATGAACTGGGCGTGTTGGTACCTCTTCGGGGGGGGGGTGGACCACCCATATCCATCACTTTAGAATGCCCTGCTTTACCTATATACATAGGAAGAGGAGGCATAAAATTCATTGCAACAAAATCATTGGCACCATAAAAGGGTGGGTTTTTGAGGGTAAACCCTACTCTAGAATGGGGTTGGTAAGACTAGGGTTAAGTAAGATTAGGGTTTTTTTTACAATGTTACTTGCAACTTTATTTTTATCCTGGAAAGAGCATATCAAAAGAAGCAAAATAATTCCATTAAAATATCTCAAATGGGTAAACGCGGTTTCAGAGATATGGTAACCATAAGGTGCAGAAAGTCACATTTTTCATCTTTTGGTAAAAATATAAAAAGGGTCATTTTAGATCTGCACAGGTAGAATGAATGCTGATGCATTTTTATGTAATTGCAACTTTGTTCCAAAAACATTAACAAGTTTCATTGAGAATTACATCGATTGTTCACAAGTTATGGGTTTTTGAAATGGTAAAGTATGGCCATTATCTAAACTATGCAGGCAATTTACCCCATACAAACTTATGGGAAAGTACAAATTTAGCCCAAATTAATTGGTCGAGCTATGAGTTGCAAAAATATTGGGCGAGACGCAGTCGAGCCCAATATTTTAAAACTCATAGCGAGACCAATTAATACTGGGCATAAATCATCCAATTTTATAATTATCATGTTTTGGATCCAACATTTTCACACACTTGGACTCCTCAAAATATGATAATGAGTTAAATCGGTTCAGCCTTTGGGATAGTAGGAGCAAAAATGTGTGCTAAATTGGCCCATAGGACAGTGTGTGTTAATTAATGTGGTCGACCACATTTGGAGACAATTTTGTTCATAACATCAAAGGAAACATTTCCTGGCCCTTAAATTTCACTGCTGTAATGAGAAATATAAGAAATTTTCTTCTGATACCAAAATTTCAATTTTGATCAAGTAAAGTGGGAGGACGAGGTTGTCTATCAGGTCATCCACCAATAAACAATATGGGTTATTACATTTTTATACATTGTATGGGGTAAAAACATAATATCTGAACATATAAGGCACTGAATTGGCCTACTATGGGGGAATAGTAATATTATTCAAATCAAACTTGGAAATAATGAGTGGAATGTGGAAGAGAAGGGATGACATTAGGGAAGATGATGTTAAAGGGTTGCTACATTTTAACCCAATAGAGGTTGTTTTTAATATTTTAGGATAATGATAAGCCACAAGTCCTATGACTTGTAACTTCCTGGACCTGCCATTAGGTGGAGAGGTGTATACAAAGGTCAACCAAAGCCAAAATCAACATTGTGCATATCTCTATTCTAGAGGGACTGCCTGCAGCCAAACCTGGGGCATATTGTAGTAGGAGGTGTAGACGTACAAGACGTACTACCCATGCCATTTAGGCACCGAGGATGCTCTCCGTAACTAATTTGTTCACAATTGTGTGGATCAAAATCTATTTCTGATGGCAAACGTGGAACAAGACTCCTAATTGAGATTCAGCGTGTTTTTCTGCTAGTAATCTAAAAATCAATTTTTAAAATTTAAAATCAATTAAAAAACTGGCCGATGTGACATTAATACCCACTCCTTACAAACCATATTAGCACTGAGGCCAGAAAATGTACTGCGCAAGGCAATTTACATTATCACATGAACACTCGAGGGTTGAAAATCCGAAGGACGTAACTCAGACTGAAAGAAATATTAAAGAATTCTGGCATTCTGCTGTAATACTGCATTTGAGAATGGGATGTTTTAATAGTTGCTTACATAAAGCAAATCTATTCAACTCAAAATGGAAACATCTCATAATTTACTCAGTAGCTCATGGTGGTTTTGTATGCAATCTATGTCCAGAGCTAAACTCTTCAGGAATCCACTAATTGAAGGTCCAAGAACTATTGGTTGGTAACATAATTCCACTGAGCCGAAAAATGCTGAAATGGCCACACCCCTTTTTGGGTGGTCACGCCCCCTTTTGACCGAAGTACTACTGACTGTCTCTACAGAACCGTTGGACCTAGGAGGTGGATAACACTCAAAATGTCGGAATGGACCACATATGGGGGGTCAGAGGAGGGTGGGCAAGAAATCCTAATTTCAGACGTCGCTATTGGTTTAACATACAAAAGCCAAATCTTGACGAAAAAATTCTGAATTTTTAACGTTGTAAAGGAATATTTTCTTATTACAAACCCGTTGGAGTTGAAGAATCAACTCCCTGGAAGGGTTATTTTTGAATTTTTGTATTAATAAAACGAAAAGGAAGGGGTCAAGGTAGGTTGTGGGAACACCAGGGACCGACCCACATCAAAGCACCCAAATGGTTTGTGGTTGGCCACTCAGTATTACTGTAATTCTTTTGACATTTTTGGTGATTTGATATAATGAATTAGGCTTGGCCGCCACGCCTGGGTTCAGTAATATATTTTTATATCCAAAACTCAAAGGTTTTAAGATAATTGTCAAAAATGATTTCACCATTATTGCGCACTATACAATTATGAATGAATTCATAAGGTTTTCATGCCAAAATAGGAAGGGAATTCACCATACACCTTTGATTTTGACCTAACCTCCGCAGGGATAATATTGGGGTAGCTAAGGGTAGGTCACAAAAAGAAAATTCATATTCCTTTCCGTTCTCAAATGGCAGGCCGTCAAAATTTATTTTTTTTTTTTTTTATTTATGTGATTTTGAGCCAAATTGGGTAAATTAGGTGAAATCCGTGCATGTAAGTGCTGTTATAACAGGTGTATTTGCTCCACGCTCCAATCGTTATGACGTTTGTATTGCACAGAGCTATGGACATTTGGATTTTCAACTGCGATAAATGAGTCAAATATTTTAATGTTTACCCGATCGTTGTGCATGTGGGGGGGGTGGGGCGATTCCAAAAGGGACAATCGTAGAAGTTAATGTTAAAGTCCCTTCAGCAGCAAAGTTAAATGCTGGTGAAGGGTCTTTAAAGATCTAAAAGCACTAACTGCATGTTGTGACCATGAAAACAGGCAAAAATAACGGAGCAACGTTTTTTGAGCAAAACTTTTTTGGGCAGGAAAATATTTGATAGTTGTCTATTTCATGGTCCACAGGACATGCGTTAGGCTTTAGACCATTTAAAGAACCCTTCAGCATCAATTTAATCTGCTATAGGTCCCTAAAAATGGATAAAATATATTTCACTACGATGGGGCCCATTTGTGACCTCCCAATGAACGAAAGGAGTCAACATTAAAATGCTGATTTATATCCAGTTGAGAGCCAAAAATTGGTCAGTAGTCTGTTGCAATCTTACAACAACACGTATGCATAACTAGCTATAACTGATTGAGTTTTGCAAATTACACTGTTATAACGGCATATAAAAAAACCTGCACGGGTGTCACCTATATATTACCAAATTTTACGGGCTGCGTTTGGAACGACGGAAATGAATATGATTGTTGTTGTAACCTATCCCTTAGTTACCTAACAATTATCCCTGAGGAGAGTTAGAGCAAAATCAACATCTAATATAAAAAAATGTATTACTGACCCCCCATAATGTGGTCATTCCGCACATTTTGAAAGGTCTCGCGGGGATTATGTTTACCAACCAAAATCCAAATATGTTTCCTGGACCTTCAATTAGTGGATTCCTGAAAGTTTCGCTCTGGACTAATAGACTGTATTAAATATGACGTCAGCCACCAGAAATATTGGTGGACAAGATGCATACATTCCAGGATACAATACGAAGCTGGCAATCGATCCATGTTTAAGCACAGGGATCAGTGGCGAAACGGGCCTGCCGCTCTGAGGGGGCAAATTTCACCGTATTGGGGAAATTTTCCCTCTCAGGGGGGGTCAAAAGCCAATTTTCCGGTCAGAGGGCTAAAAAAAAAACCACGGCTGATTTAGCATGTTTTTGCAAATTTTTTCCGGCCAAAGCGTCAGGGGGCACGGTGCCCCCTGTTCGCCACTGACAGGGATCATTGACAGGTTGAATTGTATTGTCGTACTGGAATGCCGTCTATTTGTCACCAACATGGCTGGCTATTGATACGGTCTATAATAATTACAAAACCACCATGCGCAACTTTAGGGGTCATGAAATTTAGGCCTGGAACAGGTGTGGCAGGAGATATGGTCCTCCGGGCTCACCGTACGGGCACAATGGGGAACAATAGGGCAATCGATTCGTTGACTCTTCACGCAACATTAGTTCCCACTTTATTCCGTTGTCGTCTATGAGCCGGACTATGAGACCTGCCGGACAATGATACTTACACCGGCATAGTGATCCTTCAGCAGCTTTACCCTTGCCATTAGGCCCTACAAATTGAAAATTACACGGTATTCCCACACGCTGCGTGCCGTCAAAGTTCAGGTTATTTAGTGACTTTTCATGTATACCATGGGGTGAATCTTCATTTTGTCCTGTTTCATGGTCACAAGCATGCTGTTAGTGCTTTTAGATCATTTACTCTAAAAGGGCCGGGGGCGGAATCGGCCGGGGGCAGGAATCGGACCACGGTTATGGACGCGGCGTTAAGTATCGCGCACTGAGTGCGCAGAAAAAAGCTATTTCCCGTTGAAATATAACAGAACAGCACATATCCAGCTTTTGTCCTAAGGATACAGTTACACTATGTTTTAAACTATTTATTTGATTTATTGTAGTAAGCGGCGTGTTGTGCGCATTCCTTGACACACATCATGGCCAAAAAATCCAACTTTTGCTTGAAAAAAAATGGCGAAAAACCATGAATTTTGTGATTTTTTAGATTTTCCGCATTTGCATGACGTCATATTTGACGTCACTGTGACGTCATAAAGGTAGGTTTTGTACTTTTTTTGGTATCCAACGAACTCAGGAGGGTCGTAGTATCCATTGGAACCACAAATATGTAACTCATCATCCGTTTCCGAGATACGAGGGTGGAATCCGCCCCCCCCCCCCCGGCGGGTAAGATGGGTCCAAAAGCCCGGCTCTTCAGCAGCTTTAACTTTGATGCTGAAGGGTCTTTAACACATTAAACTTCTACGAGGGCCATTTTAAAACCCCCCCCCCCCCCCATGCCAAACGATAAGAGTAACATTAAAATGCTGATTATATACCAGTTGAAAATCAAATGGTTAATAGCTCTGTGCAATACAAACGTCATATAACCGAGTGAGTTGTGGAGCAAATACACTGTTAGAAAAGCACTTACAAAATGCACGGTTTTCACCAAATTTTGCTCAAAGTCCACAAACATTTGAAGGGCTGCCATTTGAGAACGGAAAGGAATATGAATTTTCTTTTTGGACCTACCCTTAGCTACCCCAAGATATTATCTATGAGGAGAGTTAGAGCAAAATCCAGGTGTATGGTGAACACCCTTCCTATTTTGCATGAAAACCTTATGAATTCATTCTTAATTGTATAGTGCGCAATGTGTTGAAATCAGTTTTTGACAATTATCTTAAAAACCTTGGACTTGTTTGGATATAAAAAATATATTATGACCCCCAATAAGTGGCCATTCGCACATTTTGAGTGGATCTCCAACTCTAGGTCCACGGTTCTGTAGATACGTCAGTAGTACTTCGCTCAAAGGGGCGTTTGCCCCAAAAAGGGGGGTGGCCATTCAGCCCATTTTCGGGGTCATTGGGAATTATGTTACCAACAAAATGTTCTTGGACCTTCAATAGTGGCTTCCTGAAGAGTTAGCCCCTCCCCCCGGACATATATTGCATACAAAACCACCATGAGCTACTAGCGTAAAATGGTAATGTAAGAAACATCATATAAACCACGAACAATTTTTAATTATGAACAGCGGAATAAATGAAATTCTTTAATAGTTCTTTCAGTGTTGAGTTACGTCTTCTGATGTTCAACCCTCGACACCAAACATCCCCTTTTAGAATAGGCTAAAACCGAAATGTTAAGGTTAAGAAACTTCCATTGTTATGCCCATTGTGTGCCATTAATTGAACATTCCACACCCTTTCAAAAAATCATAACAGCCACCAAGCTGGGCATAATGCAAACACAAATGTAAGTTGGGTCATAGGGAGCAATTTTAGGGGGTCCCCCCCCCCCCCCCCCCCATTCAGTGAATAGATCTTTTTTTTTCCTTATGAATGTAATGAACCAAAATTTAGCGTAGGGTGACACCAGGTCAGGGGTCCATATACAGGGGCCAAAAATGCTTGCACTGGATTGTTGTAAAATGGAACCAAAGTGTCCATATTTGTAACGACAGATTTAAAAAATGTATAGTTCGTATACCTAAAATTACAAGATATGACACAAAAACTCGCCAATTGCCAAAGGTCACCACCAAATGTCAAAAATTTCAGTATTGTGTCGCATTTCTTTGAAAAGGGTCTAAACTTTTCACCTTTCCAAAGGATTGCAACAAAAAGTAATTTGTTTTCAAGATTAATTACAAGGTCCATGCCATTGACCTCGATTGATACATGGAATTTAGAACATAAATAGGTGGGCAGCGCAAACTGATTTTTTTTATTTTTTTTTTTGCGGATTTGAGGAAAGATGCAAGAATTGATCCTATTTTAAAGATTAAGAACTTTTGAGCTTGACGATTTGTGTTATATCGCCATAACCATACGTTGTAGGTAGTACAAACATACCTTTTAACTTGTAACAAATGGCAATTTGCTTACCTTTTTTGCAGAATCGAAGCATGTCAGTTGTGACCCCTGTATGACGGACTTACCCCCTCCTGGATCCACCACTTTTAGGAGCTGCACCCTTGGCTAAATTTGTTCATTAACCTTTCATAGAAGAAAATCATGAGAAAGAACCCTATGCTATCCACGGTCACAGAATTGCTCCAGTGGTGGGGCTAGCGACACGTTGGGCTTACCATCACCGTCATCGTTATGGCCTACGAGGGTGGTCCTGGTTCGAATCTGATCGAACCATGCACCTTTATTATGCATGCCTGTATTTATTTCTTCACTTCCAGACAAAACAAAATGGGCTTTAAGGAAAAGTGTTCGCCCAATGCTATGGCTGATGGGCTACATTCAAGTTTTAGTTATAAAATGATTCACAACAAAGAAAAAGGTAGATTACAAAAACACATCCTCAGAAGTCAAGTATGAAATATTTCTTTCATTTCCCTGCAATGTAGGAATCTTTAATTGAATAACATACGTCTCATGTTAGATAGAGACAATAACTAAATTTAGTGCGTAGTAGTGCTAAGGTAATATACGAACACAACTTGCATGATTTAAGTACCAAAATAAGAACCATATTTTAATTCTTTCACCAAAACCCCCTACTTTAAAAATGTATTACCATTTGTTCTATCAAGGCATATTTTTTTTTCTACTGGTAACCCTGTTTCATGTATAAAAAAAAGTTTTGATTTTCCATGAGGTGTCAACACTGTGCACTCTGCACTCTATATCAAATTTGTATGGGTTCTGATACTTTATTCCTGTACATTCAATATGGCATAATTTGCCCCCCCCCCCACCTACCACTTAAATTCTTTTTCTTCAAATGCCATCATGTTTGAGGTACATGTCCCACAAAAACCCACCAGGGTAACAAGCTTCAACGATCTATGTGTATTAATATCATTTTAACATAAAATACATCGGTCCTCGGACGCTTGTGTCGCCTGGCCACGCGGTTTGTGACTGATATGCCAACATCACATTTGACCGTGATAATTGATCTTTTGACCCATAAACACATGGGGTTTTTGCAAGTTGAACTCCATACACCAAGTTTGTTTCCAATTGAACTCCAACTTTTCACTGATGTCCATTTACATTTTCACCTATTTTACACTCGCCCTCAACATATCCTTTGACCTTGGTACATGAACCTTTGGACTCATCAACAAATGAGGTATCACAATAATCACATGTTGCACTATGGACTCAATTTGTGGTTCCAATTGGAACTCAAACTTCCATTAGATTAATCATTTTTATATATTGTTATATATTGTTTTATTTTGACATTTAAACGCACACAGACAACAGAAAAAAGTAAAATTTCATGAACAACCATTTCTCTCAAAAAATGTTGCTATTAACTTGGTTTTAATAACATTTCAGATTTTTAAAGTGAGGGTGTGTTACCAACGTTTTTCAGCAATAACCCTTAATACTAACTCACACACACAGGGACTATGGAAAAATGGCACGTTGACCATGTTCCATCACCTTTAGAACTCTCACAGAGGAAATACAAGAATATCCCCAGTACATGCTCATTCCACCAATAACATATTGTCACATTATTGTTTTTAGTATGACCCACTATGATCAAATGCCCAGCAAGCTACATGCTCATTCGTCGGTACAGCTGATAGGGGCCACCCAAGGCGAAATTAATAAGCTCGGAAGGAACTTTGTCCCTCAAATTTTCTGACAATACGGATTATTTGAGAAACATAACAGTCCTAGAATTTAATCCTAATCAACCACTTTCATTTTTCGTGTCGGGCTTCACACATACTGATTCTATCCTCATAAATACGTTTTCGAGAAAATCGCTAATGGAAAATCTTGCCTTCGAATACGCTCGAAACCGACCGATTTCGTCATTTACTACCAGGCAAAAGGAAATATCATCAGAAAACACTTCATAGTTTTTATTTCAGTGGAAAAATAAATGCTGTTATCTAGCCACACTGTTTATATGACTGTAAGACAACTTAATATCATTATGTGAACGAAGATTTGGTTTTGTTTTTCCAAAGATGTCTGAGATAGAAACACAGACTCAGTATGTGACGTATCACCGTATTATTAAAAGCGCAATTGTCGTATATTGATCTATGTCCAGATAGCGCTGTATGTGACGCAGATTGATATAGATCGGATAAGTGATGAAGATATATGTATCTTATCGATTTAGATTTCTTAGATAGAACACAGATGCTCGTATTAACGTATTCATCGCCGTTTTAAAGTACGCATGTACGGGGCGTTTATTTTTAGTGGCAAAACTCACATAGCTATCGGTCATAATAGCGATGTGAAAAAATAAATTTGAATTAAAGCACTTACGGGGGGGGGGGGGGGGGGGGGGTGGTGGGGGTGGGGGGGGGGGGGCGGACGCCGATGTTCGATACTAGATTGGGATTTTGGAGGTTGCCATGCTCCTGTGGAGCTCTATGGTAAAAATCCCTGAATCGGCATTAATAATCCTGATTGATTCCTCCAAATCCGCCTTGGTGAATTCATTCAATTTTACCATAAATAACGGCAAAGAGGACCATCATTTAAAGAATTTTTGTTCTGGCGACTTTTTTTCGTAGAAGAAATTTGGAGAAACATGCATTTGAAAATTCAATTTTCCGCGCCATTTTCCAAAAATCCCTAGACTGCTGAGAGTTATTTATTCAATTTAGTCGCATTCTCATGTATATGGGGTCCTATCCACGCCTATTGCTTTTCACGAGTTCCGAGCACGAACGTATACATTCCACACGAGACTACGGCGCTCATGCACCACAACGCAGGGGGGGGGTTACGGACATGCCACCTAACAGCACCCAGCAAATTCAAAAAAAACGGCATCAACTTCCTGCTGCTAGTCTGTTTCAAATACTTAACGTTAGGAGGGCACTCTTACCATTCGACGGTTACACACAGACTTGATAAAGACTAGGCCTGGTCTACGAAGATTTAAATCTAAATGCCAGTTATGGAAATTAAAACTATTTTGGCAGGCTGGTGAATCCACTAACCCCGACGATTTTGAGTCAATATGTTTTTTTCTTAGTTATCATGATATTACTAAGATCTTTTGAACAAAGGTTTAAAAGATGATTTTTTAATGTCACTGGGACGAGACTGCCATAGTAAATGCCGTAGCAGTTCCCCCAATTACCGTTTGAAAATCCCCAATGCCAATCGAGCCAGATGTGTCCCTATCCCCCCCCCCTGACACAACGATAACCGACGTATGGACAGGAAATGGCTCATATCGCACACGTGAAGGTAACGTATAGGATTCGTTTTGGGTGTGTGGCCTTTTGCAGTAGTAGTTAAACCGTTTTTTTTTCGCACAGTATGCAGAAAATTGGACCGTATCATGAGACTTTAACACCATAGAATTATATATAGGTTTACTGGCATTATATACGAGTGCTAATTCCGAGGGATGCCAAATAAATCCGACCCCCCTCCCCCGTGCGTAGATCCAAATTGACTTATACTATTCGTAATTAGGTAGAGTCCACGTCTGAAACTCTGTAATTATGAAGAGTTAAACGTCATATAAAAACAATACCAATTTTCTCAAAAAAATGTACAAAAATAGTGGGATAGACAGTATGTGATGCAGCCAACGATTTGTAGACATTTTAAAGCAGTTTCCAGATGCAAAGAGAAAAGAAGACAGAGAAAAGCAAGCGGTGCCCGTACGTATACGCCCAAGCTATTTAAGCTTACTGTAATGCACATCCAAAAAAGTAACTCACCGCCCCTGAAATTTGGCAAGTTCAATGGATGGGACATCTTCTTCTCTCCACGACTAATCTCATTGTTCTAGGGTTGACTTCGCACTTTTAAATCCAGGGGTGGATTGGGTCAAGTGGATAAATTTAACAATTACTCAGTCAATCGCCACCAATTACAAAAATGAGGTGGGTATCAAAATACGCTTAAATAAACACCGCTTTCAATAATATACCCCCTAATGGATCAGTTTGAACTTGGATCAAATTTCATGGGCGGGAGTTTCTTTTTTGGATGTGTTGATTTTTAGTCTATAAGTTTCCATTACCCGGGGCCCTCCCCAGGGGGGGGGTTCTCAAAGGTTGGTTGGGTTGTACCCAATGCTCGTTCCAGGGGTTTCTGAGAGTCGGACCCCTAACGGGACCAATTTTCAGTGAAAATATACCCCTAACGGGACCAGTATTCAGTTAAAATATACCCGTTTTCGGTTGTGAAACATTTTTGATAAATATACCCCTAACGGGACCAATTTGACGGTTAAAATATTACCCCTAGCGGGACTTGATTTCAAGACGGAATAAAAAAAATATACCTTTTTAAAGAACCAATATATGAGAAAAATAAACATTGTACTACTGTTGTAAGAAAAATTTACACCCTGCAGGGTTATGTACTGACATGTTAAAGTTAATTTTTCCGCATGTTTTTCAATGACCAGTCACAATCTTACCTGAATTGATACCCCTATCGGGACTAGAACTTGTTAGTGGGATTTGATACCCCTATATCGGTAGTCCTCGCATTTGGCGCTAGTCCCTCTTTTTTTTGGAACGAGCATGGGTAACCCGACCAAACCCACTAAACCCCCCCTGGCATTTACAACATTCTAGAAGTCCTAGGACGCTTCCTGAGAGGACCGTGAGTTTTCGATAGTTGTAATGAATTTGAGAGTCCCTCAAAATACAGAATCCGGGTCGCAATAAGTATTAGTTAACTTTAGCTTCCTAGGAACACAGTTTTCTGAATCCTGATTTCAGCCTGCCCAATCATCGGAAACCAACAGACGCCCAGTTTCCGAACCAAAGAGTCCTCAAAACTTTCTCTGATATGTGGGGGGGGTACCTTAAAATCTCTCGTAAACGCAAAGAATTGTATTTAATTTTATTAGAAGCAAAAGTTGAAAACATTGTCGGACATCCAATGACGCAGTCCCTGTTGATATCTGCTAAAATAATATAAACTACAATTTAATGATTAAAATACCAGAAAATCGTCAGATTATGGCGACAGCTTAAATTATTTAAGTAAATTATGGATTATGATCCCTATAGTGTTCACACTTTCAGCAAGAGAATCAGTCGCTCTTTCTGCCGTATGTTTGACAGTATAGGCTTGCTTTCGTGTGCATTGAGTGTCCCTACGATATTTACAATGTAGTACTTGAAGGGTAAAATGCTTTCGAAATTTAAGAACCACAAGACTTTCAAGATAATATTAAAATTATTTCCAACCATAGGGTTCCAACATTTTATCTGCTATAAAAAAAGTGAAATTTCGCTTCGGCATAGATTCTGCTATAATCATTCATATAAGGCCCTCCCTTCTATAAATACAAAACACTCATTTCGGCCGCTGAAACTCTGAAATAAAGACTGAAATACATTATATCAATTTCAACCCTCGTGTCACCAGAGGAAAGTTTGGACAGCGTCGATTAGTTGGAGAGGAGGCAAAAAAGAAATATGTGTCGATTCACCTGGTTCATGAATGAACGGGATATCTGGTCTTCATGATTTTGACATCATTTTACATGGAGTGCAAAGACTTTTATGTTCCTTTGTATCCAAATCACGAGCGCTCAGAAATCTTTAACATTCAATTCACCTGTTACATTGAATACCCACAAGCAAATACGATTAGTCAGAATGTTTTGAAATTTAATGTTAGCTAAAATGCGCTTAGCGTTTGGCTGAATCTTTCTTAACCCTATAATTGATTTTCTCTGGTATGGAATTCTCATGTTCACTAGATTTGGCGGGATTGTATTTCGACCCACTGCACCTGCCCTCAATTCACATGCCCATAACCTTCATAAAAGTACTAGAGGTGACACGATGGGTTTGAAATACACTAGTACTCGTTCACTGGTATCCACATAACACAGTCCGCTGTGGCCCAGTGGTATTCTCACTCCTAGTCTTTTTGTTCTGTGCTCGCCAGTTTTTTTTTTTTTAATTTTTTAGTTTTTTTTAAATAATATAATAAAAAACAAGGTACATTTGAAATTGAGATATTTGTATGTCTATCGGCCTTGGCTTTTGCTATAACCGTTAAAGAAATTTCAAATACAACTATATACAATGTGGTAATTTTCAACCTGGTACGATGATTATTGTCAACTTTTATTGGCAAATTATTTTTTTTGTTAAAAAGAATTGTTATTGATATTGCTCGATCATTGAAGTCCATCATCATGTGTAACCTTGCCCAACGAAACTTGTAAGAGTATACAAAATAAAATACACGCAGATTCACACACACCCACACACCACACACACCTCACAGCCCGCACCCACGCATACTTGCCTTTGCTTTGACTTTCACCAACACTTCTTTGCGTGCGCTTTCTTGTGAGCTCTGCGTACCCATGTGAAAGCATAGTAGTCCGTCGGGGGCCACAGTCCGGGCCCCACAGACGTTAACGGAATAAAGCGTGAAATTATGTTGCGTGAAGAGTCAACTAACTGACTCGGTGCTCTATTCTTTACCGTTGTGGCCATACTATGCTTACCTACCCCGGACTATAATTACTTCTACATCTATAACCGGGCCAATCGAAAGACGCAGTAGTAAACACCGGACTGATCGATTTAAAAAGCACGGGTAGTCGTTGGGTCAAAATCTATCAATAATTTTTATGCTCAATTCTGGTTCTTCTATTTTATAGATACACTGCCAGAAGCTATTTATGGTTTATTTTTATTTATTTATTCATTTGGCCAGACACAGATAAACACTGCAAAGATCATTAATGAAAAAAATATATAAGAAATAAAA
>JAMKCH010012234.1:0-36703 GCA_023653785.1 Ophioderma brevispina
ACCCCCATCAAGGCCCACGTGCGATACTGCATGCTGCACTGCCCAGCCTGAAAGTGAAAAAGACTGAGTTTTCGATTGTTTGACATAGCGCATGGTCACCGGTCGGGAATTCAGGAATATAACAGAGTCTTAGCAAGAATTCAGGAATATAACAGAGTCTTAGCAGAAATAAAAGCATACTTTACAATTCTTTCAAGCTCGGACTGAACTCATTTTCCTTTGCAAACTTCACGAACGGCACGTATTGTATGTCATATGAAGACGAATAATGGCGGCAGTGTGGTGAAGACCGCGCGATCCACACGCAAGCGTGTGACACACACACGTGACTTTTTAACATACCCGTCAACGGGCACACACAAATATTGGGACCAACACACATGCCTTTCCACCGCCACCGTGGACACCACAAAATAGTGGACACACACACATGACTTTTCCACGCCAACCGTGGACACACACAAAAACTGGTCCTACCAGGGTATCGAAAGGAGGGCAGTATAAGTTTCGTTTACATCTTGACGGCTAAATCTTATACACAAAAACCCGACGTTATCAACCAATTAACACAGCCTGTGTAGAACTTTGACGGGCAAAACCGTGGACCATTCTTTAATTAATACAAGATTCAAACGGCGCATAGAATGGCACTAATTACGGCCAAGAACATGTTATTAAAACCGAGGCCCGGTCCTCGGTTTTTTGTGCGTCCACGTCCGCGGGTCTAAAGTCACGGGTTGGTGTCCACTTTTCGTCGGTGAAACAAACTCACACACACACACAGCACACCCGACAAGAGGTAAATTGTGGGAATACCCCCACAAAGTTTGTTGTGTTTGTGTATAAATCGGTACTCATGCCTTGTGGGGGTTTTGTAGGTATATCACACACTGTGGGATTGGATTTTTTGGTGTAGAGTTTTACACCCTCACAGCAATATAACAAATCCATGTGTAACGCGTGGGCACCCATAGCTAAGACCTATATCTACCCCCCCCCCCCCCAGAAGCCAAAAAACAGCATTTGGCAGCGATTCAGTGTGGGCGTACACCCATAAGACAAAAACGCCCACAATGTAGGCTTTGTAGCCTATATTTACTTACTTACTACTCCCACAATGTACCTCTTGTAAGAACACAAACACACACATACACATACACACACACACACACTCACATAACACCCACACACATTCATGTAAATTTTTAGCATTTTAATTGTACGATAATCAACCTTTGGTCTTAATTATTTGTTTTTGCATATTTGTTTGAATTTTGGACTTTGTCAATATTTTGATGTGTGCAATTATTTTGATGTATGCATTCTATGTTGTCTTGGGATCTTCTGAGTAGGGTAGAGTGCTGCACCTTTGTGACAGTGCTTTTGTGCTTCTCAGCACTCCCTGGCAGCTCATAAGGTTTCCTTTTTATTGTATATATTTGTTTTCATTTGACTGATCTTTGTATTGTTTATTGCTGTGTCTGCCAATGAATAAATAAAAAAAAATAAATAAAAATCAAATTTATAGGTTCCTAAAAGATGGTAAAGGCAGCCCCATTAGCCCCTTAACATTTTTGCCTGTTAATATAAACACAAAATTCCAGATAAAAATGATCATATGGTCAAATTTTTATACGCCCACCTAAGTTACAACCTTCTTTAGCAGAGCTCCCTGGTTCGAAGCCCGGTGAAGGTAATTGATTTTCTGTCCACTATGTAATTATGTACCTACACCTAAATAGTGAGCTATATTGGTGTCTTAAATGTGTAAACCCAATGGACACTGGTTTTGTTCATTCATCAGAGGTCCCAGTTAGTGAGTTTAATAACATTTGGTGGCAAAACTTTGTACACACGTTAAGAAAACTTTCATTTAAAACTAAACCACAACGTTATAAATGACATCATCATATGACGTGGTTTTAACGTTGTTATCCAACGTTGAAAGACGTCCGCAAGGTTACGTTAGATTTAAGTGACTATTCTAATTTAAAAACTTTCATTTGCACCCGTTGCACCGTTATTATACCATCTCAATAGTCAGGAAAATAATTTTCTAACAACAATTATCACCACCAATTTACCCCCTGAAGGCTTTTCCTCGGACGTTAGATGAATATAAGCTTATCAATAACATGTAGGCGTACAGATGAAATATTTGTCTCAAATGCTTTTGCGACCCTCATAACCATGTTTGTCCTAAACATCATAACACGTTCTCGTCAAATATTTCCCGTTTGCTAATAACGGAAAAATATTTTCAAGAAAACATTTCATACAGTCGGAATTTGAATAACACTTTATCCACCATACATATATCTGTTGCTTTGAAGCTAATCCCTCTCACATGTGTTATATTATTGAAACAGTATTTTCTGAAATTTGTGCTCTTGAAAACAGTTCACAATTTTAACAATATCGTATCAAATTGGGTGAGTAGCACTGTTTGCAGAACATTCCATTAATATTTGCGACACTTGTCGAAGTAAACATCTCTGAAATTTGTTATAAGATGTTTTGCCAATGTTACTTGTTTGCTAATAGGCCTAAAAGTTGTATATAGTCAAAATGCGTAATGAAGGCATTGTTGCCAACATTTTGCTTAACATCTTGGAAACATTTCAACGCACATTTTTAATAACGTTTCAAAAAAATGTTTGAAAACATTCTGAAAACAATTTCAGAAATTTTATTAACACCTTTGAATGATTGATATACGGATCCCATACATGTACGGTTACATTTTTGTTGTTTAACAATATCAATTTATATTTTTACATTTCCAAACTGTTTCATAAACGTTAAGATAAAAGTACGTCTGATACTTTTAAATGGTTTGAAACTCAGCAAACCCACGACCGTCACTCTGTTTTCCACCTTGCAATCGAGGCGCAAAAGAAACTAACATCTCTCTAGATGGAGAAAAACTGTCACATGACCCAACACCGACGTACCCTTGGCCTCACAATGGACCGCAGCCTTACTTCAATCAACACACCAAGCATCGCTGCCAAGACTCAGTCTTGTGCCAACCTCCTCAGAAGGCTTGCAGAACCCTTTGACACCCTTCCTACTCAACTGTGTGCCTTGGCATACCACCGCTGAATACGCTGCACCATATGAGTCACGCTGTAGGGAGACGGGCCGGTTGCAACACGGGCACGATGCAACAATACCGCCATGCCTAGCAGAAAGTGACTCAAAAGCTGATTCTCACATATAATGTTTGCACCCCGCTCTAATGCATTACCTGCCTAAATAAACGGCGGCTGCTACGCCATGGGTTGAAATATCTCAAAATTTTTTAGCACCTAAGTAAATTTGAGAAAAATGAAACTTTGTGTTTATGTGCATTTAAAGTCCTAGGAGAAGCTGTGTAGTTTGGCAAGGAATGACTGATCTTTAGGTTGCCATATCACCTAAAGTTGTAATTTGTCTAAGCTTACTGAATTGGGGTATAGGGGTGCACATGTAATATGGCTGCCATTATCGGGGTCAATTGCAACCGCTTGTTTGCAACGACCCCTATGGTGTTTAACCAATGATAAATAGATTTTAGGTGTTTGTTGTAAATCTTTGAAAGGAACGAATTTTAAGTTCCTGTATGAATTTTAAAGGTGCAAGGTGCACTAATTTGATTAGACCCTCCCAAAGTTCAATTTGTATTTGCAAACAGAAATGTCTTAAGATGAAAACAACAAGTGATTTTATTTGCTTTCATTTCAATACAATAGTCTGAATTCGTATTTGCTTCTCAACGAAAATTAGATATCTCACAATTTTTGTGGCCTAAACAGTTTCCAGCTTAATCCTTCAGATGGATATATTGACGAAAAGCGTTGCATCAGTTCAAAATCACGTTTTCGATTTTTTTCGGGATCCTGATATGTGAAATCTCCGTGCCCTTTATCATTCATAGTCTATGCCTATAGTCATTGTACTGACATAGGCCCCCCGGCTAGCCCTAGTTATGCTTTAACTGATATTATCTGCATAATTCAAACAGACACCGAATTTTTAAGTGCAGAAAGTTTGGAAATGATCAATTTAAAAGTTATTTTAATGTTCTAAAGAGTATCTGATGGGAGTCACAGCCGCTCAAATAATGTGAAGCTGTTTTTAAAGAAGTTAATTCATGGTAAAGAACATTTTTTACATATTTTTCTTCATTTCGTTCCCGGATATTTTCGTTCCCTTTAATTTAATTTTGGTGTTTATAGGCTTCACTTAATTTAAGTGCTTTAGCATCAGGCATTATTGGGGCTCTTGCCGGTGCTTTTTGCCAAATGTTACATAAAACATAACCAAAGGATTTGATGTGAATCATTTACTGATAATGATTCGAAAAATTACTGATTAGTGACTCTGGAAAATGTCGATTTAAGAATTAAATGATTGACAAATTTTCATCTCACAACAAAACTTATTGCAATTCACAATGAAATGTTTATTCAAATAAGAGGCACACTCGTTGTTGGCATTGATTAACTTCCTTGCAGAGCGCATGTGGCATGTCCTAAAGTAGATTTTTATGACAGAGTCCTACAATATGTAGGTCTACATTAGTGCTTTTGCCAGCATTATCAGCAATATTAATAATGTGATGTTTGGCCTTTATACATGTATAACCCTTTGTTCTCTTCAAGTGTTAGCATTGATAAATTTAAGTTGTTAAGTCTATTTCTTCCAAGTATTCCTATGGTTAGAATTTTTCTTTTAATATATTTAAGCATTTTTCTTTAATCATATTATTATTAAATTTGTCTCCACAATTTGTATATTAGCATTTTCTCTTTACTGTTATGTAACCCTATGTTAGCATTATTGTGCTCACTGAGAACAGAATACATCAGTTAATTCGCACAAGCATATAATCTCACATTATTTATGCATTCCAGTTATGACAAAGGTAATGCATTAAGTAACACACTGCATGTTTGAATTGTAACAAAAAGATGCAGTTGAAAAGGTGTTCTATATTAAAGCGTTTTGCTGAGCTGCAGAATTGTTATCTGATATTGTGATGTGTGCATATTTTCAGTTTCTCGTGCATTTGCAAAAATAAAAAAAATAAAAAGTTGTGTTTTTCTTTCTTTATTGACTGTGTTGCAATTGCCCCACATAAGTGTTGCAACTGAAACCCCGTGGTATGGGGCACGTTGCAACACTTGACACCCGTTTTAATAAGCACACCCAACTACATGCCTGGTAAGAACTCAAACCCAGCTCAAATTAAAGCTGACATATGACCCTTACAAATGGAATGCTTAGTGTGGTTACCTTTAACAATAAAGTCTAGTTCTACGATAAGTGGGAAAAAAGTGTGCAACCGCCCCGGTCTCCCCTAACATTCACAAAATTTATGTCGTTTCTGAATGATGCAATGAACTTGTTAGTGGTTGCCGTTTGGCAACGCCTGTAGAATACCTTCAATTCTGTCCTGGATAGCTCCCTGCAAACCTAGGAGGAACCTTCAGACGAGCAAGCTCGCCAAGAAATGTGATAAACCTGGTAGCCTAGTGCCACCACCAACACCCTTTGAATATCAGAGAATTCCACGGAATCAGTCTTTGCTACGCCCAATTCCATACCCTGCAGTCACAGTATCCCTATCGATCATCCGGGATCAATGACAGGGTCTCAGCAATGGTCATCCTCTACTAACCTCACGCGTTTGTGGACGCCCATCTAGCAGCCCAAAGCTGTGACCTTGATAGGAAAAGCATGGCCACCTCACAGACTCAGAACTTCCTTCACAAAATCGGAGTAAACCTTCACCAAACTGCCGATTGTGAGAGCCACAACCATTAGCCCACATCAGGATGACTGTAGGTCTACAGTCCCAGAGGATTCCAGGCCTGATCACCTGGATGAATGAACTATCAGCTGGTTAAAGACGGCTCTTCCACTGTGGCTTTTGGACTTGCCAACGAACCGACGAACGAAATGTTGGGGGTGGGGGGGGGGGGGGGGGGGGGGGGGGGGGGGGGGGGGGGAGGGGGGGGGGGGGGGGGGGGGGGGGGGGGGGGGGGGGGGGGGGGGTTAAACCTTCAAAAAAATGCATCATAAACTTTAGCAACATCTCGAAATGTACTGTATTCCCGGGGTGTGGGGGGGGGTCACTTTAATTCAAAGGTGGATTGATGCGTGAACACGGAATTACAAAATGCACCCAAACAGTTATTTCCACCGACTAAAAACATACCCTAACAATTTTGTCTTTTTGCTACCCTAAAGAAGTATTTTCTTCACCTTTTTGCTACTCTAAAACAACGATGCTTGTGTCCGTGTAATATACTTAGTCACCCTTATTATCTTTCAGTTGCTTTACAATATTTTGATCTTTTTGATCCTTTTAATACGGTGTAACATCGACGCCAACAAAAAATGAAAAAAAAATGAAAATTAAATACATTCTCGATTTGTTTTTAAATTTTTTTTTCAGTTTTTTTTTAGAATTTTTTTTTAAATTTTTTTAGCGATTTTTTTGCCATTTACTTTTTTTTTTAGAATTTTTTGTTTAAAGATTTTTTTTATATTTGTTCCCCATTTTTTTTACTAATTTTTTTTTATTTTTTTTTTTAGAATTTTTTTCACTATGGATTTTTTTTTTGGCGTCATTGGTACGTGCGTGTGGTGAAAAAAAAAGTGCATTGAGGGAAAAAATAAAATTTTCGCTATATAAATGTCTGGGGATTACAAATCCGGGAACCACCCACGGAGGAGACGAAGCGTTCGCGTTTTGTTCTGCCTGCTTTAGCCATGGCCTGTGCCGTGCAGGGGCAGTGGTCATACTGTAGCTTATCCGTTTGTCATGTTTACTGCAGTCGCATAACTAAATTCGCGCAATATTTCTCTCAGAGTCGACTGTTCAGCACAAAAATGTTGATCATTTTGCTGATTTTTTGTGGTTGGGCCGATGAAATGGAAGCGGCCGTATCTTATTTGAAGCCTCTTTGACGTCACAATGTGACCCCCTAGCTTACTGAAAAAAGCTCACTTCTTCATTTCTCAATAGTCTGTGTGAAACGAGTGGTTCATAGGATACACCCGCTCACCTCCCTTTAACCTCTTACTCCCCCCCAACTACTAAACCTATTTTTCTTTTTCTTTTCCCCCCCCTTTCCCAAAAAAGACATTTCTTTTTCAACGGTATTATTCAACAACTTGTTTGTATGAATCCTACTCCTGTTAACCCCGTTTGCCTTTAGTACAGTGATTGTCCAGGGAACGGTGGTGGTATCCTTGGTATAACGAGCAGTGTCAGGGAGGGGCAAGTGCTCCCCAGCTCAGAACCCTTGCCAATTGCCCCCTCCCGCTCAGCCCCCAATAAATTTACCGTTAGTACAGTGTCTGTGGAAAGCCCAAATTTCCCCCGTCAGAAATGGCATCGGCGCCCCTTCTGCCCCCCCCCCCCATTTGAAAAGGTTGAACAGGACCTCATAATATTTTATGGGCTGTATTAAGAATTTAATTTCATCCTTTGCGGTTTTTAGCGGAAAAAAAATGGAGGTACCACTAGGGTGGTTCCGTCAAAGTCGGCAGGTGGTGTGTGGGGGGAGGGGGGTTGTTGCAACCTTGCCACCTGCTTAGGACGCTTAGTGTTAAATGGCCAAAATGGTACTTGTTAATTATGATGCTTACTTTATAAGCAAATACTGACAATTATTTTGTATATCATTCTTATTTTTTAGATTAATTGTGTATTAACTTTCTATTATCAAACTCACAGTTATGACGTCACTATGACGTCCATAGTTAAAACGTTAGTGTTTGTACTTTATGAAGAAATGGCACTGTGTCGCTACACAGGTGATAGCCGCCCCAACAGAATGATGTTGTCCCCTTATTTACGAAAAAATCGTGTTTGGGTTGGTAACCCCCCCCCCCCCCCCCGGACGGGTCGAATTTAGTAGAAAACCGTTGGGTGGACTAAGTCGTAACTACAAAAAGGTTTCTTTATAAAGATTATTTCCCAGTAAGGGCCTATGAAATTAGTACTACCTACTCTCTCTCTCGCCGGGATTTTGTGAAATCTCTATTGCTGCATGATGCAGCCATCTTCCTAGATCTTGGGTTGATTAACACCCTGCCTATAACCCCCATATAACATCAATATGAGACATCAGATGTCTATATAATGCTTGTCTATGTAATTGTCAGCTATATTATCTGTGGCTCAATTTTGTAAAGTGCTTTAGGAGTTACATGGACAAAATGGATGTTAATACATATTAATTATCTTCAAATTATTCCCATTTTTAAGTGTCCCGTTGGTGAATTTGAAATAAAGTGTATATTTGATTTTGTTTTTGCGGGTAAAATAATGAATGGCAGCCTTGAATTTGTTGTGGTTTCTCGAATATTAAAAAAAAAGAAGGGGACACGTATGTAACAATTTTAGGCATTAGCATGGACATGGGCCCGAAAATTGGCTTCTTGCAACCACCTGGTTTTTTGATCCATTGTAAATGATCTGTGCAGGGTGCACCACCGAGCACGCACGCCCCTGACCGACACTACCCGGCCACATTCATACATCAGTTTTCTTTTTTTCAGTGAGTTATGGGACAATGGACGTCACGGTTGGCCAAGACAAACATTCCACAAAAAAGCTTTACTTTTTCTGTGATTAACCTTGCTTAGGAAAATTTTCAGGATTTGGGGCCCCCTCTGGCCTTTGCCGAAGGGCGGAGACGCTGAACATGAGGTTTTGCTGGAGGGGAAAGCTTTGGAATTTGAATGTTTTGGTTAAAAGTTTTAAAATTATTGGGGAGGGGGGTTTCAAGGGTATCGATCATCCTCACCCCCCCCCCCCCGCAATCAAAATTATTGGGGTGCCAAGCCCCTCCTTTTTCCTAACCCAATCCACAACAAACATCCAATGATCCAATTTTAGTCAATTTGTGTGAGTTCGTCTATCGTGTCCAAAGAACATGTGCATCTTCAAATATGATCCGCCATTAGAGATTGTAGGTCCTTCCATCTACAGCAGCCGTATGGCTGCTTCACTTTCCGCAAGTTCTTATCTGTGTATTGTTTGCTTCCAGGGCAGACCAGACATGTTTCTATTGCTGTTGTAGTGTCCTGATCTGCTTCCAGGTACTTCCACTTCTGCAAGGAAACTATATATCGGCCATTTGTGTGGGTAGTCCTAATGCGACAGTAATGCATGCAACGACGGCATTTCTAAAAGCAGAACAAACCCCGACGTCTCGTCCAGTCTCCTTCTCTCCCCTCCCCGTGCTGGTTCCCGGCATTTGTATCCGCCCCAGCCATTTATATAGCGAAATTTTATTTTCCTTCAATTTTTTTTTATCGTACGACGACGCCAAAAAAAAAAAATCCAAGTGAAAAAAAAATTCCAACGAAGAAAAAAAAATCTGAAAAAGATTTAAAACAAAAAATTCTAAAAAAAAACAAACATCAAATTCTAAAAAAAAACTTCTAAAAATAATTAAAAAAAAAATTATAACAAAACACCCCCCCCCCCACATCGCACCCACCCCCACTCCCAAGTTAAACAACCCTCCATTTACCAACACACCCAAAGATTTTTTTCCACCCTTTTCCTCTGTTTTTTTTTTGTACACTTTCATCTTTTTATTTTTTTTGGCGTCATTTTTGTTATTTTTTTTTGTTGGGCGTCGATGGTACACCGTAGCTTAATTTGCGGATCACAATTTGCAGGTTACAGAAAACACCCAGAACCAGTTTGTCCACGTTTTGGCTGTTTTTGATGACCCTAATCAAAGTCGCGCGTACAATTTGCTGTTGGAAAAAAGACACCCTTTTTCACGCTTTTTCGTGTTCAAGCCATCATAATCAACCTTTGAATACAGGTGCGCCCCCGGGACTGTATCTAAGCGTAACATGTTCTGATAATATCCTCTATACCAAGACTTACTATATTGTGCAGTAATTTTGAGAAATGTGTCCTTTAAAGACACTATCAGTGATTTGAATATTTGAAATTTGCAGAATCGCTTCAAAGTGAAGGATAGTGTGTAGAATTCTCATAATTATCCCTTTTCCAGCTGTAGAATTGGACAGAAAAGGAAGACAACGCCAGTGTTCCAAGATACGATTCTTCATTCATTACGTGTTGTAGTACGTGTCCGTTCGGACAGTAATTACAAAACTCCGATTCTGTCCCTTCTTAGGTGCTTGTGCTTATCATTTGGCAGGGTATGTTAGGATACCTGTACTGTGCATCACTGCAAAAATCTGATTTTGATGATTTTTTTTCGATTTGCTGATTTAGCAAATCACGGAATAGTGTCTTTAATGTGGTTGGTGAAAAGTTGCAAATTTAATTATTGATAATGCTTCCCACCTTTGAAAAATGTTATGACATGTATTGGTCTGCGGGGCAGGTTTTTTTTTTTTTCATGAATGTTATGAACCATGTTTATGTGCTGCTGGCATGGTTATAAATGAATGTTTATGAACATGTGTTTGTCCCCCCTTTCTGCTGGGCATGTTCATGTGTATGAACATGGTCTGTGTCTGCCTGGGCATGGTTAATGAAGGTTATGAACTTGTTATGTGTCTGCTGGGCATGTTAATAATTATGACTGTTTATGAACATGTTTATGTGTCTGCTGGGCAATGTTAATGAATGTTATGAACATGTTACGTGTTTTTTGCGGGGCATGTTATGACGTTATATGTTTTGTCTGCTGGGCATGTTATGATTGTTTATGACATGTTTGATGCGTTTGCTGGGCATGTTAATGAAAATGAATGTTATGAATATGTTATGTGTTCTGCTGGGATGTTTAATGAATGTATGAACTGTTATGTGTCTGCTTGGGCATGTTAAGAATTTTAGGAACATGTTTTGTGTCTGCTGGTCAGTTAATGAATGATATGTTGTCTGCTAAGGCATGTTATGCATGTTATGTGTCTGCTGGGCATGGTTAATGAATTTTGAACATGTTATGTGTCTGGCTGGCATGTTCTGAATGTCATGTTGTCTGCTGTGGCATGTTATGAAATTTTATGAACATGTTATGTGTCTGCTGGGCCTGTTAATGAATATTATGAACATGTTATGTGTCTGCTGGGCAATGTTTAATGAAGGTTATGAACATGTTATGTGTCTGCTGGGATTTTAATGAATGTTTATGAACATAAATTATAAATTCTATTAAATATATTTAATAAAATTTTAGAATGTTATGTTGTCTGCTGGGCATGTTAATGAAGTTATGAACATGTTAGTGTCTGCTGGCCATGTTAATGAATGTTATGAACTGTTATGTGTCTGCTGTGCTTTACAATGAATGTTTCTGAACATTTAATGGTGTCTGCTGTGGGCATGTTATGAATGTTATGAACATTTTATTGTCTTGGGCATGTTTAAGAATGTTATGACATGTTATGTGTCCCTGCTGAGCATGTTAAGGAATGTTATGAACATGTTATGTGTTTTCTGGCATGTTACTAGAATGTTTATGAACGATCTTATAACGTTTTGCCTGGGCATGTTAATGATTTATGAACATGTTTTATGTTTCGCTGGTCATGTTATGAATTTATGAACATGTTATTTGTCTGCTGGGCATGTTGTTATGAATGTTATGAACTTTATGTGTCTGCATTGGGCATGTTAATGGATGTTATAAAATGTTATGGGGGGGCTGTTGGTTCTGGCAGGGGGTAGTTTGATGTTATAAAATGTTAGGTGTCTGCTTGCATGTTAATGAACTTTATGAATAGTATTTGTCTGCTGGGCATGTTAATGAATCTGTTTGAAACCTCTTATGGGTCTGCTGGCAGTTAAGAATGTTAGAACATGTTGTGTCGCTGGTCATGTTAATGAAATGTTCATGAACATGTTATGTGTCTGCTGGTCATGTTAATGAATGTTATGACATGTTCTGTGTCTGCTGGGCATGTTAATGAATGTTCTTGAAGCAGGTATGTGTTTCTGGGCATGTTAACACTTAACTGCATAAGGGTTTGCCTCGTTAGTGCATAACGGGGGGGTTTCCTAGGGACCCCCTAATATCACCACTTTCCTACAGGATTGTTTAGATGAAATCCCACCACATGTTAGAATGCTTCAAAGACAGCAACAATAAGAAATAAAACAGAAGAAAGTTGTTCAGTAAGAAATGAGGGCAAAACTTTGATTTTAATGTTGCGTCAAAAATGTGCGAAAAGACCACTAATTTGTTTCTCTCTGCATTTTCTACGCATTGCTCCACCTAGACTTATGCGATTGCTTTAAATTGGTCGAAGAATGACCTATATTACATATTAAAGGTTCAACGAGAGATTATCACATATCAGGTGTCCCTAAAAAAATGAAAGTTTTGATTTTTGCCTCTGGTGTAAACTGTTCCATAAATATACACATCTGAAAGGATTAAGCTGAGAAGTGTTTCTTTGGTACAAAAATTGTGCAATTTCGAATTTCGTATAGGATCAAATACGAAATTCATCCTATAGTTTACACTGAAATATAAGCAATCAAAGATCTTCCTGTTTTCTCTCTTTTAAGCAATTTCTTTAGCATAATCCAAGGTAAGTAATCTATTGATTGTCTAATCTATTTGAAATTACTATATGACACAATATTTGGTGGCCTCAAATCTCTCGTTCACCTTTAGCACCACATAAATGTCTCACTGCCATTTTATATTTTTTACGGTTTACTTTGTATAATTTACCATAGTTTCCTACAGTAACCGCTACATGATGTATGATAAAATAGTATGGTCCCATTGGCCAACTATACTTCTCAGATTTTTAATTAATTTATGTACTTTGTTATGTCACTAGTGTATGCATGATGAAATCAGAATCATACAGTAACTCTAATAAGATTGTTATTTTTGTCATGGGTACTTTCCGTACGGTGCCAAAAAGGGGGGGGGTCCTAGGGACCTGCTAATTAACGCAAAACGACGCGATGGATTTTGATTTTTTTTCCACCAATGCACGCGCAACTAAAAGTTTAGACAAATACAAATTAATAAACCATATCTTGCAAGCGTTAATCGCCGGCTGAAAAACAAAAAAAATGGGTCCCTAGGAACCCCCCCCCCCCCCCTTATGCAGTTAAGGTTACTGATGTATAAAATGTTATGTGTCTGCTGGGCAATGTTAATGGATGTTATAAAATGGTAATGCGTTTGCTGGGCATGGTAATGAATGTTATGAACATGTAATTGTCTGGTGGGGCATGTTAATTGCTGTTATGAACCTGTTATGTGTCTGGGCATGTTAATGAATGTTAGGAAGTTGATGTGTCGGTCTGAGATGTGTTTTTAATGAATGTTATGAAAATGCTATGTGTTTGCTAGGCATGTTAATGAATGTTATGAACATATTAAGTTGCTGGCATGTTAATGATGATTCTGAACTGTTATGTTGTCTGCTGGCCTGTTAATGAATGTGAGGTAAAATGTATGGTTATGCTGGGATGTTAATGAATGTTATGAAAATGCTATGTGTTTGCTGGGCAGTTAAGAATGTTATAAAATGTTAGGTGTCTGTGGGCATGTTAAGGGATGTTATAAAAATGTAGCGTTTGCGGGGCATGGTATGAATGTTATAATAATGTATGTGTCTGCGGGCATGTAATGAACGTTAGAATGTTATGTGTCTGGGGCATGTTAATGAATGTATGAACATCTTCTGGTCATGCTGGGATGTTAATGAATGTTTGAAATGTTATGTGTCTGAGGGCATGTTAATGAATGTCTGACGTGTTATGTGTCTGCTGGGCATGTTAATGAATGCCGTAGGACAGTTATCTGTCTGCTGGGGAAATGTTAATGAATGTTATGAACATGGTATGGTTTGCTGGGCATGTTAAAACTTAACGAGAAGGGGTTGCAATTCCGTTAGTGCATAACCGGGGGTGCTAGGGACCCCCCTAATATAAACACTTTTCCAAAGGATTGTTTAGATGAATTCCATCAACGTTAGAAGGCTTAAAAAGACCTCAACACTAAAGAAAAGACAAACAGAAAAAGGTGTTCAGTTAGAAAATTAGGGGGCAAAACATGGATTTTAATTTTGCGTCAAATGTGCGAAAAAGACACTAATTGGTTCTGCATTTTCTCCGGCATTGCTTTCACCTAGACTAGTGCTGATTGTTTACTTGGCGACGATGAACTAATATACCATTATTAAGCACCAACATAAATGTCTCATGCCATTTTATATTTTTTAGGGTTACTTGTATAATTACCTAGGTTCCTACGTAAACAGACTCATGAGGTAATATAAAAAGTAGGCTCCATTGCTACTATACTTCTCAAGATTTTTAATTATTTATTTACTTGTTTATTCCACTAGGTGTATGCATGATGAAAATCAGAAATCACAGTAACTCTAATAAGATTTTTATTTTGTCATGGGTACTTCCGTAAGTGCATAAGGGGGGGGGGGATCGAGGGACCTGCTAATTAACGCAAAACGAACCGAGATGGATTTGATTTTTTTTCCACCAATGCAAGCGCAACTATAAGTTAGACAAATACAAAAAATTATAAACCCAAAAATAATTGCAGTGTTAAAAATCGCCGGCTGAAAAACAAACAATGGGTCCCTAGGAACCCCCCCCCCTTAGCGTTAAGTGTTAATGAATGTTATAAAAAGTTATGTGTCTGCTGGGCATGTTATGGATGGTATAAAATGTTAGCGTTTGCTGGCCATGTTAATGAATGTTATAACATGTTATACGGTTGCTGTGGCATGTTATGAATGTTTAAAAAAAGTTATTTGTCTGCGGGCATGTAATGAAGATTATGAACATGTTATGTGTTGCTGGGCATGTTAAATGAATGGTATAATGTTATGAGTTTGTGGTCATGTTAATGGATGTTATAAAAGTTTATTGCGTTTGCGCACTGTAAAAAAATGTTCCTAATTTTACAAGATTATTAAATTTTAAATACGGTGAACCTGATTATTCATAAATTCATGCTTTACTTCACTTATTCTAACCTAATAAATTAAATTTTTTAGCAGAAAAAATGTTGTTAAAATAAACAGTGGTTAGAAATAATACTACACATCTTGAAAAAAAGGATAGTACTAATACGCCGACCGTTATTATAATTTTCGTATTATTACGTTCCTTTGTAACTTACTTGTTTTTAATGTAAGAATATAAACTATGAACATTGCTTAACCTTTAAATCGTGTTAAATAACATCGTAACGTCATTAAAAAAAAATACAAACTCTTATTCCATTTTATTTTTAAAAATAGTTTTAAAAAATCTTGTAGAACTTGATTCCTGCTTTTGTATTCTAATTATTGAGTTGAATTGGAAAAAGTAGTACACCTATATATTTAATTTCAGCATCTGATATCTGTAAAGTCGTGTAGTGTAGTGGAGTGGATAAGGATTAGGACTTGTAATCTTAAGGCCCTGGTTCGAATCTGTGCAAGGTACATATGTATTAATTCTGCTCATATGATGATTAAGTAATTGTTGACATTAGAATATATGTCCACTACAAAATAAAACAAAGTCTTATACTGCCTTCTTCACGTTTTCCCTTCGTTTGACTTTTTTTCTCAAAATTGTTTGCCTGAAATATAACTTTTTTACAACCATGTGGTGACGTAAATACAACGTTTGTATGATGTCATAGCTACAACGTGAAAATTTGGTCAGAAGATTGTAATAATGTTTTTATTCTTAATATTGTTTAAACAAGTCAAAAACCAACAATACAGTTGACGCTGGGATTTCATGCCGTTATTTTACGTTCCCTGCAGTGGGTTTGTATTTTTACGGCTCCAGTTATTTTACGTTCTACACGTTGTGAGTCCCAGCTGCCAGTCAAAACCCTGTTTTCTTACAAGTTTATTTTTAACAGTGTGGGCATGTTAATGAATGTTATAAAATGTTATGCGTTTGCTGGGCATGTTAATGAATGTTATAAAATGTTATGTGTCTGCTGGACATGTTAATGAATGTTATAAAATGTAATGTATTTGCTGGGCATCCACATTGGGGTGATGCCTTACCAAAATATACCTGCTTGACCTGACAATGAGTCAAGACTCTTCAGGATTTCCCCAGAATCCATAGCTCCTATACTTTCACCCAGTGTCAGGTCGTAAACATAATTCCCATACCCTTGATGTCTGTGTTTCTTGTAAAAGATTCCATTGAGAGCTGTTGATAAATAATCAAGAAGATGATTTTCATGTGAAAGTGTTACGGGATACGCAAAATGTGGTATCTCGTCCATTATTACATTTACAAACTTCGTAAATCTCAAGTAAGATTGTATTCATTCCAATTTTATTAGTTGTGTGTAAGTGCTATGGAATCCGCCTAATCTTATTATAACACTAGTACAGTCTATTATAAAATGTAAAATTTCAGGGATTAGTCTTTGTAAACCCAAATCCAAAATTACATTGAGGCCCTTCATGGAAAAACTTGAGTTGTCCACAACAACATAGTTAAAGATTTGTTAGAGAAACTTGTGAATTCCGGTAAAGTCCTGTGCACAAAAAGATTAAAGATTACATTATATAATTGCTTTTACTGAAGATAAAATATGTGTGGCATTGTTGAAATGTTCACAAATTATCGCCACGTGTTCTCTTCTACCATGGTTTTCTAACATACTAGAAGACTTGTATTTGATAGATAATTGACTACATAAACCACACTTCGTGTTCGGTCCAACTTCTACCTATATGTGGCTATTATTGGATTGGTGGATAAAAACTGGAGTTAAAAACATGAAAACAAACCATTGACATATTCTTATGTTTATCAAGAGCATTCTATACAAAAGTTTCTTTTTGTCTTTTGCTTTATATACTGTAAGAATGTTAAAATAAAATAAGTTCGGTTCAGAAATGTCCTTAACCTTTAATTGCATGGCTTTATTTGTCATAATAAGTGATAAGTTGAAATAACCATGTCATTTGCACATGCATAGGGTTGAGATGGGTAAAGATTGTTGTGCTACCAAACTTGAAACCTATTACTCTCACTGTTATACAGGGACGGAACTGAACATTTATTAGCCTCGAGTGGCAAACGGTAAATTCCTGATTTTTCGTTTGTTATAAGTACTGTCTTAAGATGATAGTGTATAAACATTTTATGCACCATTCTTCACTGAATACCACATCGTTAATTAAAACGACCACGTGCACAAATGTGACATTCATTAGGGGAAACAGGAAGTTCATATAATACATTATACAACATTTATTACTGGTGATTAACAGTCTATATATCCAACTACGAGCAGCATGAAGATCGGTTCATTCCTGGAAGCTATAGAACTGACTCCATGAACTGTTCGATTCCAGCGAATTACCCGCAGTGCAAAGACATAAGTAATTTGGGGCAAATGAGCGATCGTTCAAATAAAACAGGTAAGTCCATACCGTTTGCTAAAGTCCCTTATAATAATTGGACTGAAGGTGAAACAGACGTAGATTAAACTGATGACAGGATTAACTTGGCTATGGAAGTCTTACTGATTGGCTTGTCAGGACAAAATTCATTTCTTGGAATTCATGGCATGGTGCACATTCGCCTATCGATCCATTTTATGTAGGTGGCCGCTTAAATTGGTTGGATCGTGTACCAAGAACCTTTTTCCTGATATTTGGGAACAAATGGCATTTAAGTCACACATCCACCAAGTCTAAGTGACCGCCTACGTATATACACCCCCACACACACACACACACACACAGCGTCTATATTCAACCCATCGTGTCACCAGTTTTGATCAGTTGGTAGAGGAGGCAGGATATGTCCCCCAATTTACCTATCCTATGAACGAACTATAAACATAATCTGGCCTTTCATTTTACGTTCAGAGTTCAAAGACTTTTATGTTCCTTCCTTCGCTCAAAAGCCCAAGGGGGTTCCAAGAGACCCAACTCAGATGACCACTTTCCCGTGGGAGACTGTGATGACGAAACTAACACAAGTAAATTTGAGTCAAGTAAGAACCACATAGCGATAATAAAAATGAAAATCCGAACTTTGACCTTTGACCTATGGCCAATTGTCACTCTCCGAAAAAAGTGGTTCGCATATTTTCATCCTCAGCAACTCCGATAGAAGATTTTGAATCAAAGAAATTGATAATATCTACTCTAGAATAACCAATTCGAATATAATTACTGATTAGCACAATATAGGCAAATTTATGCCGTATTGTGTTTTTCTCAGAAAGTTCAAATTTACCTTGGTCTTTCCCATAGACTTACAAAGTTAAGACACGGCCATGACAGAATTAAAATTGATGCTATACAGCGTATAAAGGGTCATTTGATTAAAATTAATTGCCTCCCAATGAAGATAATTAAGGAAATAAATCCCAAGATTAATTCACTCCGTTTAAAAGAGTGCCCAAGGAGGGGGGAGACACCCAACCTAATTATTCTAATGGAACCGTGGGCGTTTTTTTTTTTTTTTTGTATCAGAAGAAGCGTATTCATAAGTCAGACAAATAGCAAAACACTCCTAGAAAAATATTGCGTAACCGAGAAATTACACACACACACACAAAAAAAAATGTTGGGTACCATGGCCCCCGGCCATGAGGCTAAATAGAAAAAGCACCAAGGTGGCGCACCCCTGGGAAGTATACAATTCTTCGGAAATAATTATCTTAAATTATTGAAATCAGGTCTACGTATGTTCTTACGTCTAGCATGTGCACATTTTCTAGAAAATGAATTAAATTCCATCTCAATTTTACCCTGAATATCATGTACACCATGGTTCATTGACTCCAGCAATTAATGGGGCTAAGTAAATCAGCTCGGTATGCAGACGACAAAACACTTCAGCTTCCTTTTTTCATCGGGAACTGTAGAGACATATACGAATAAATAAAGTTCTACTGTGTGTTCAATTACCTTTGACCCTATAATTTCATCTTTTATGCGTAACACTGACCTCTACAGATGGATGGGTCTGAGTCGCCGAGTGTCACAACAGGAAGTTGCTTTTTTACCTTGACAACATGGCGGGAAACAATGCATACACCTTGTCAAAGTTAAAGTTGTATAACAATAGAACACATGTGTGGAATATGTGCACCAGCAGGCGTATGCATTGTTTCCTGCCATATTGTCAAGGTAATAACGCAACTTCCTGTTGTGACACTCAGCGACCATTCAACTGTGCGGCAGCCCGCAATCCATGTGTAGAGGTCACGCGTAAGGGAAACGAAGGTGAACTAAACTCATGAGACAAGTTGTTAGGCAAACTGCGACCTAACATCTTTCTGCAGAACCAAACCCGTAATTTGCCGCGTAGTCCCATTTCTATTCAATTTACCACGTTATTAGCAGAAATCATTCGGGTGCCGAACGTACTTTTAAAATAGAAAGTGGGAAAAATGGCACCTTTGAGCATTATTTCTTTCACATTTAAAATTCTCACAGAAGAAAGTACAATATAAAATCACCAAATAACCAAAATGTGAACAATTTGAACATATGATGACCATAATTTTTTAGTTACGAATCAGCAAACTCGCCGTACGTCAGACATCAGAAATCTTTGGGTGACGATGCTTAACACGAGGGTCTTATAACAGCCTTATATGTGCATCACCTCCACAACGCACAATATGAGCGCCCCCCCCCCTACGGTCTGGACAAGAAAAAGCAAGCTATCGTTTAATATTTTTATCATTCGTATTTTGGTCGTGACAGATAGCTTTTACCAGTCTGAAGGGTAGGCCTACTCCACTCTAGCTCCACTTATCAGTCAAATAACTCCAAAAATACAATATAGGCATTCGTATTCATGTGCTTGGGTTGCATTTAGTATTCTGCCACCAGAGTCCACATCCATCAACGAGTAATTTGAGCGTATCATATATATGCTATTGTGGCCAATAACATAACCAGGCTGTTTCGCAAAAAGATTTAGTCCATATGTTTACTGATATCGGGCTTGTTCTACAATTATCTGTGTTGACAGCCATTTTGAGTTTGAAATATGTGACGATTTTAAAAGTGACAGAAATAACGTATTCTTCAACATAAATAATTATTGATACCGTGCTGATTCGACTATTATCAGCTATGGTGTCCTCTTTGAACGCCATCTTGGATATCTCGGGAAAGCCACGGCCCAGAACAGACCTGTCAACAATTCGTTTTGGGAATTTTGACATTTGGTGTCAGTAAAGAAGCGCTTGTATAAGCGCTACGTCAGACCCCTGCTCGAATATAGTGATGTTGTTTGGCATTTCTCCATCAAAGTGAATCAATCAAATATTGTGCAACAAATTACAAAAGCGTGTTAGCAACCTTGAGCTCCTTGAAGATATGAGAGAAGATTATTGTTACGGGTTCGCCGAAAGGCTTGCCGATTTAAAGCGTACAAAAGATCTTCCTCCATCTACCTCATTGTCGTCAACTTCGCACAAACTTTTCCAGCTGCGTTTTAAACGTCCCCTTTGAAAAATGCAACATTCGGGAAAAAATTCAAACTTTTGCTTTATTATGTTATTATGTACTGTATGAAGTCCTAAATATTCCTCTGCAAATTACCGTTTATACCTCATCCCAATTGGATCAGTAGATCCAGAGGCACACGCAATTTAGCGAAACGGTGTAAATTATAGTTGGGCCACTTTCACATGGATATATCTTGTAAAATAAAACCTGCATTATATCTGAGATTACAGTTAAATCGTTACACAATGAGCATTGCTTCAAAATGGCTGGACCTCAGCCTGGTAACCATCAACATCATCACTGAAGACCGTGTGATTATGTTGTCAACTTTCATTCAGACCAGATGCCATGGAGAAACCACTCTTTGTGTTCTCAGCAATTTTTCCTAATAAGCACTTACCGAAAAAGAATACAATAGAATGAAACTTTGAGAAATACCAGAGACATGGAGTGAACTTAAATAGAAAAAAATGGCAACAATGAAAGGCAGAGAACAGCAAGAACTTGGTCAAACACCAACAACATAAGAACGGCACTCCAAGGAAATCCAAGCACAAAAAGGAATACTTTACACTTGACTCCATCATCTTTTAACTATATCACAAGGATTTATGCATCTGTACCGCATCTAGCAGAGGAATGCACTCCTTGCAAATTATTTTCCGAGAAGGGTGGCCTACTCGCTATGAGTTACAATATGTTCATCCACCAAGGACACAGTTCGGTGGGTTATACTTGTACATACATTGACATGAATTGACCTTGTGTGATATGGGTATCATATATCATACCCAAAAACCAGGGGGTATAGTTTCAAAATACATTGGTGAATGAAAGCTACTGAACTGTGCCAAGGGAATTGAGATTTTACTAGCTCAAAGTGCTACTGTAAATGGTTTGTCAACCATCCCAATAGGTTTTCACTGCATTCACCATGCTCATTATAATATTCAGAATAACACAGAGAGTTCGTGTGGCTCAATGTGAATTTGATATGCTTTCGTGATTTGACTCTAATTTCCTTTAAAATCTGTATGCACACATTTTCATTATAAAATATTCCTTTTCTGAATTTCAGATTTTTTTTTCATTATTTGTATTTCAAATTAAATATGGTTGCAAGCAATATATTTGCAGGTGGAAGAACTTTTATGTTATTTATAAGTATATGCGCTACAACCTGTAATATGATTTTCTTTATTGTTTGATAATTTATTTCTTTAATTTTATTTAGATGTGTTTTAATATTGTTATCTTGTCATGAAGTTTTACCTTCGTGTCATAAGATGAGGAATTATTGAATAAATATGAAATGAAATATTAACCATTGCACCATTTAAAACTATTAAAGGTAGTAATACAGTCAGGAAACTAGCAAATTATGACCATCACTTTGCGGGAAGAATTAACATTGTAGTGGAACTGTGCTCGCTTGTATTTTCAAACTAAATGTCTATCGTGAGTTAGAAACGTGGGCCAAAGATGAGGCGGTGTAGACAGACGTCAAGCATCATGATCAATTGTATACTGAGATAAGCACGATAAAGTTGCCTTGTGCAGTCATTAACAAAGAAGTGGCGGTGCCCTATACGGATGTGTTTTATCGGTTATGAATAGCCACATAAATGTCATGTTTATGACAGTGTTTCACGGGTACATCAGAAAATATATCTTCGGGCGCGGAAAAAGCCTTTTATATGCATTTGACCTTTAAAAGTACAACCTCACATGCAGTAAAAACGGTCACATGGACAAAAAAATCATATGTTAACATGTTCGAGAGACAACAAAAACTGCAATAATTTGCTGTTAATCCATGCATAGAAAGGTTTTCTTTCTAAATATATTTAGGTATTATTTACTCCACATTCTGAAATAAAGTGCCATATGATTTACTATCATATTTGTTATGAATTTCAAGATAGAAAACCCTGATGTGACCAACATGCACCTTGAGGTTTTAGCACGGGGGCCCACTTTTTAACTATGAGGTTTGATTTACCTTGGAGTTACATATGAGGTTTTTTCCCACCCGCGACGATATTTTCCCATTTGGGAATTCTTTCAATTCAACTTGTTCCTTTTCGCGACGTGGCTTAGTATTGTTCTAAATGGCAAGTATGGCAGAAATTTTGCAATTTGATACCATAATAATTTTCTGTATTACAGCCCTGTTGGTCAGCTATGGTTTCTGTTATGTATCAGTATCTCAAAACTAGCACTAGTTTTATGATGTCTCGTGGACATCAAAGACAGAGGTACCCTTTAAACACAAAGAAATGACTTTAGCCTTTTTGTGGATTCAATTCTTCTCTTGCACAATCTAACTAGTTTAAATAAAACATCTGTCTGCATCTCAATATAGCAAAGGGGAATTCCATAATAAACAAAGTACTTTTCCCCCGTGAGAAATCTTTTCTAAATAAAAATTGAGAAAAAAAAATATTGTTAATCACAAAATGAAGGCTAATATAACATCCTCCCCTTAAAAAGAAACATTTGAATGAAATTAAAAATTTCCAAAATTAAGACACCCGGTAGTGTGTCCCCCCCCCAAGTTTTAAAAATAAAACTAATAAACACAAAAAAACAGCCAAAAAAAGCCATTAAAACAGCCATGATAAAAAACGAACACACGTGCGGTATATTAAACAGAAACAAACTGCCCTTTGTTTTCCGCGCGTTTGACAAGAACTAGCATACGGTGGCAATATCATCATAATCCTACCGCTCCGCAATATACAACCGAGGAGGTATCAACCCACAAAAGTATTTGGACACATTTAATGTGCAAATATGATAAGAAAACGGAAACGATGAATTAGAAGTACTTTCAAGCGTTCACTTATAATGATTATTAGAGGAAAGTGCGAAACTCTTTACAAGTGGTCTCACAGACCTACCGCCTTTATTACGAAATGGATAATAGCCAACGTAATACATAATTTCTAGTTATTCTCATGATGTGCCATTTAGTGATAATATTGAAGATAATTTCATTATGCAAAGAAAATGACGTTTAAAAGGGATTCTTTTGTTCAACATCACTAATGAACCATCCTTTACTATCCTATCACAATTTGCGTTGCATGTATAACCTGCCTTCGTGGCCGAGCGGTCTAAACGTGGACGTTATGGATTTTACTTTTTGTCGGTTCGAGTCCAGCGGTAGCCCACGACTTTCAGAACATTAAAATACACTAGAGTAAGATCATTTTCTGTACTTACGGTCACCTTGGTCATTGAGTTTATGAGAATGGAAGTATAATCATCTATGTTCAAACATTTCCAAATCTTTCTTATTATGTATTTCGCAGTATTCAGTTATTGTCACGATCAGGCCAACACAAGAGTTTTGGGCAGTTTGATTTTACATTAAATGCCTCTTCATAAAAAAAACAAAATGGGATTTTTTAAAAATAAGGTATATATATCAAAAAATGTTATGAGGACGGAAATGAGACCACAATTTATAAAAAATCAATTTGATTTTAAAATATTAGAATCGAAAATCATAAGACAAACTAGTGAAACTTTATCAAGACAACGGCAGTACAAATAATTCGAGAAAAGTATGTGAGCAGTCGTTCAAGCAAACAACACTCTACATGTGATTATGTGACACATTTCATGAGCAGATATGAATAAGACAAACGAAACGACGAGTTAGGAAGTTCAAAGGTTATTTGAAACGATAATTAGTGGCAAATAGGAAACTAAAAAAAAACGGTCTCACAGACTACAGCCTTTATTAGAAATAATATTGGCGAAATTAGTGCATTATAAATTTATATCATGATGTGCCTTTACTGCTAACATTGCCAAATAATGACTTCATGCAAAGAAAATTATGCTTAACGGATTATTTTGTTAACATTTACCGATCCATAAAGTCCAGCAAACAAAATCACCATCAAGTCTTTCTGTAAGCTTCTTGTGGCGCAGCGGTGTAAGCGATACACATTATTACTTTTGCGGTAGTCTGTTGTGGTCAGTTCGAGTCCGGTGGTGGCCACCACTTTCGGCATATGCTAGTCTTCAATGCTGGTTGGTTCATTCTTTAATTTGGTTATTAGGCTGTACAAGGATCCTTCTCTGGGTTCTTTTTACGCGGTTTTCCAGGAGTTTTACCAGTTATAAACTTTATCTTTTAAAAATTATAAGCTTAGAAAGTAAACAAGTGGGTTCCTTAATTGTAATGGCAATATTAATTATACGTGGTCCTTAGTAAAACTACGTCTTACTGAATGCAAAGCAGTACTCATTCTTTCTTTAAATACGTAAAATAACAGTGTATATTATCAACAAAAACGAACTGTAAAATACATTTCCCAAGTTATGCCCTTTTTATTTATTCTTTGTGAAAAAAGGCCGAAATTGCAGAACCTTTACAATTGAATATCTCACTAACGATAAAAATGTCGAAAAATGCAGCTGAACGTTTAAGCTATATTAAGTATATATATAATATCAATTTTGCTAGGCCCATGAGTTCAACTCCTCATATGGTATTATCAATGTTAAAAAGCAACTAGACAACCAAACCATTACCTGAATATACCGAGAAAAAAAAATTCGACTTCGAATACTGAATTATAAAACAGTTGTTCAATACTGAAATTTTACGACTAGAGATAATAAATATAGTCAACAGTGTGATACTAAATGATTTCACTAGTGTTCAATATTTCCTAAACACTTTTTTTTTTTTTTTTTTTTTTAATAGTTAAATTAACACATCACGTTCCAGTTGACAGAGATACAACTACAACGTATGGCAATAATCACACACCACTCAACTAAAGTGTATCAAGTTCGCAGAAACAGGATTTCTTGCAATTGACAAACTTCTACTTTGACAGACTATTTATGTTGACAGAATTAAAGGAATCTACAAAAAAACGTTGGCCACGTAAAAAACACCAATTTTAAAAAGAGTACGAGCCATATAAAGTTAATAAAAGTAAATAGCACCAAGTATACTCAAGTGCGCTTGCCCCATGGCACATTGGTCCCATTTCTTTTACAATGCCAAAATGAAAAATGCCCCTTTCCAACTATCAACTCCATACAGCATAAATCTTAAATTATAGATTCATGCCTAGAGGCGTGATGTAATACCGGGTCAAAACAGTTTCTTCTGTACCCACCCCCCCCCCCAAAACTTCTTCTCACACGATTCTCCATGCCCCTTCAATCTCCAAAGCAATGAGCACCCCAGCCACTACACGCACCGTCGCCGCAGCTATATCACCAGCTCACGCGAATCAACTTCCTTGTCCTCATTCATCCACCCCCCGTTCATCCCGCCCATTTCACCCCGCCAGTACTCAACAATAGACCTCGCATACGCAACCTCTTGTCTCACTCTCTCACCCTTTTTCCGGCAACAAGAGCAGCGGGAACCTTCCTTTCGTCTGTAGTACTCTTTTCCTACAGAGAGAGAGAGGTCTCTGAATCATTGAAATAAGACCAATCTCCAACAATAGAAATCAAAGAAACAAACGAAATTAAGCAATATCAACTTCAAACGTATTCAAGTCAGAACAAGAAGGCCTTTACACAAGAAATAGGAGTACTAATTCCAAACTAACTGCCAATATAACCTTAAACAAGAACAGGTGCAGTTGGAAGTTTTAAATCAACATTGGCGGTCTAATGATGCATGTTCTTTAAGAAAATGGACGTTCTCAACAAAGGAATTGGAAAGAAGAAATGGGACCAGTTTGCCAAGGGACAGACGCCTTGAGATACTTGGTGGATCTTTAGATTTTTTAAACTTTATATGGCTCGTAATCTTTTAAAACTTGGTGAGTTTTACGTTGTCAACGTTTTTTGGTAGAGATCTGGCCTTTATACCGAAACGTTCTTGTGGTTAACTTATCACAGTTACACAGTGCAAATTTTACAGAAATCTTTAGGGGGGTAAGAGGGGGAAAGCTTCCCCACAGGGGGAAGCTGCCCCCGGTTACGCCACTCTGTAGTAGAATAAGAAGCGCCACTGCATATACCGATGAAATATATCCAGGTGGTACCAGTATCGTAAGCTGGAAGCCTTAAAACACAAATATAAGGGTGCATGGCCAAGCATATGACAAGAAATATAGTGGAAGTACAATATTGAGCCATACTCGTTATTAGTTAATTTGGAGTTATATGGTCAAAGATCTGTTTTTACTAAGACCATTTCCTTTAAAATCTGCGGTTCTGTGGACGGGCTTTAGTTATCGGCCCATGAAACCAAAAAAAAACCCCCTTCAAATCATGAGCAACTTTATTTCACATGTGCTTGTCTGGGTAATTAAAATTTATGGTCAGAGCAATTCTACGTTAAATCGACCCCATTGCTACATTAATATGTTTCACATTTGTTCATTGAGAGGACATGCCTTGGGCTGGGCATTTATAGGTCACGTATTTTTGCGTAATCCTCTCAGATTGGCTAGTGACCTGGATCTTTTCTAAAAGGGACACACGTCATGCAAAATATTCATGACCTAATGAAATGGACCTTTAATGAAATCACTTCACCAAATTTGAAAACAATTTGGGATGTTTATATTCTGTAAAAACAGTAAAAACGAAAGAGTTGTGTGTGATTCCTTCACGGAAAATCAAGGCGTTGACATCCACATTGGTTTTCATTGGTCAACTAACCCCCCCCCCCCCCCCCCCGTAAGAGACGGGGGTTTATCTCGAATGTGGGTATGGTAATGTATGTACTCATGGTAATAAGGGAGGGTTGTAGATCTAGACAATTTGATTTAGTGTTCATTCTCCCAGAAAAAAAAAATGCTAAAATAGGTCACCACCCCCCAAGAACCCCCCCAATGCCCATCATGGTTCTTTAGGAATTTAATGCAAAGTGGTAACTTTAATACCATCAAAAGGTAAACGGAGCATGCCGCTTTATAATGCGGAACGTTGCAAATTGGTAACATATTGTTCTCACATGGCAGATCGATCCATCTGTAGCAAAGAAGTATTCACAGGGACGTTTTGTGTCTGGATGCAGTTTTCTCCATTTTAAACGAAGGATCAAAATAAGATTCAATCTTACGAAATAATTTATCTTTTGTTGAACAGAGGTAAGTTGCTGTTTCTTTAAGATTCTTTAGTTCAGTTTTGAAACGATACATATTTTCATCACTTAGAAAAATTAAACCACAGCTATATTAAAAGTCCACTTCTAGATTTTTAGACCCTACGAAGGGTCAACACCTATTAAAATAAGTACCAACACGCCTAGTATTGTAGTATTTAGTTTTTTTTTTAAGTTAGGATTTTTTTTATTTTCATGCATGTCTTGGCTTTAAATGAAGGGAAATGACTATTTTATACACATAGTGTTTTCGAGCCAGTTAAATTGCAAAATACCAATTTTCCACCATATACCCGGTGTTTTCATAGTGACGTCATAATGGGAATATTTGTACTAATTTGATACAAATGCAGAGAAGAAATACTAAACTATCCCTTGTGACCAAATTTATTGGAATACGATGTTTAGTATAAAGGAAAATCACTCCCCTTCGCCTAAGGTGTTACCAAAATATGGCTTATGTAGACGAGGGTTATAGTATAGGAACTTGTGCTAAAGATACCCTGATCTGTCAATACTTTTTGTCATTAAATATTTTATCAGCAAAATCAAGAAGAAAAAAAAAAAACAGAAAAATTACAGAAAATCAACAATAATCATATTTGCAGCAAGAATTACATAATAGTACCACAAGGAAATACATACAGAAAAATTATAAAATACCCATCTCAGTACAATGACATGTTGTAGTAGAAGTGTTAAAATCACAACATTACCTGTAAAAATTAACCATGATGAAACAATGGTAGGGTAGGGGGAAAAGAAAAAGACCCGCCTAAAAATCAAAAGACCATTTTTTAAAATGACTACTCAATTTCCCCTTTTTATATGCAATATCATACTCCAATTTACGTTTTGACAGAAAAAAGTTTTTAAGGGCAGTAAAATTTTGAATCACTATCCTGAAACCTACATCTATAGATATAGAACTTACAACATAAAAATAAATATGACAAAAATTTGTCATCTGACACACCAAACATGAGCTCAAACTTATTAAAATCAGCATGAAGTTTGTCATTAACCAGATCAAGCAACTCACTCCAAATAATTTTGACCTTTTCACTATCACAAAAAACATGGACCACGGTTCGGGAAATTTGTCACAGAAAAAAACAAAGGGGAGACTCCTTTCTCCCAATTTTATGAAGAAAGCTGTTGAAGGCAATTGCCCTGTGAAAAAAATTTAAAATAAAAGGATCTCAATTGAGTCTCAATGGTAGATTTGAAATTCCTAGTGTGAATCGTCTCCCATTCAAAGTCCTCATCGTCACAAACATTTTCAAAAGTATCCTCCCAAAGTTTTGATTTTTTTCTGGGGGAAGTTTATTTGACATAATACTATAGGCGTACCGGGGGACCTTTGGCGCCAAAATAAGATTATTCGAAAAAAATATCAAAAGTATCCAAATCTAGGTCCTCAAAATCATCAAGCATCCCACAGTCCACAATACATTTCATGAAAAAATTGTATTTTTTCTGTCTGAGTATGGAATATCAAATTCCAGTATTAAATCATCAAATGACTTTAACACTGGGGTTGGAAGATTATCATAAAGTATATCAGACAGAGTACAAGTACCTTTACTATACCAAGTGTCATAGTAGAAAAATTGTTTAGATTTGGACCTAATATTTCTATTGAACCAAACACAAGTGCAATTCTGACTCTTAATTTCATGGTTATCATAACCAAGATCTTCAACAGCTTTATCTCTAAACATATACCATGATCTTATTGAATCAGCCAATTGCATATTTTTTAAACGAGAGAGAAGAGTTTCTGGAGCATGAGATTTCCATAAAATGTTAGCATCAGTATGAAATTTCTCCAGAAATGATAATTCAATTGATTTCCAAAATTAGCATCAAGTAAATGCCTCACCCAAACCAATTTCTGAGCTTGTGCAAAACACTTAACATTTATCATACGTAACCCACCTAAGGAATAATCAAGACAAATATAATCCCTCTTAACTCTGTCTCTACCCCCGTTCCAGATAAAATTAAAAAATAATGTATTAAGAGTTTTTAAAAAAGGATTCCGGAATTTTAATACAAAGCACGGAAAAAAAAGGTACAACAATTGTGGTAACAAAAGAGTTTTGACTACACAAATTTTCCAATAAGTGAAAGACTTCTAGCTTTCCAACAGTTCAAAGTTTGCTCGATTCTTTTTTAACTTCACCTTGTAATTCAAATCAAAGAGTGAGCCCAAATTGAGAGAAAAATTGATCCCAAGATAGGTAAATTTTTCAGAAACCCAAGAAAGACCTTTTTCTTGAAATGGGAACACCTGACTACCCTTTTTTGATCCAATCCAAATTGATTTAGATTTATTCATGTTAACTTTACACCCAGAGCATTTACTAAAATATCTAGGATTTCAAAGGGATTCTCAAAAGATTCATCTGACCCATCAATGTAATATGTAGTATCATCAGCCAACATAGACACTTTTACCTCTTTCTCACCAACATGAACACCCTTAATATTGGAGGGTCTCCATAACACAAAGGAAAAGGTAGGGGGATATAGGGCAGCCTTTAAAAATACCCTTCCATATCAATAGATTTTGTCAAAAAACATTATTCATAACATATGATTTCCTATTAGAATAAAATGTTTTGAAAAATTTAATAATATTATCACCAAAATTAAAATAATCCATAACCTTGAAGAGAAACTCATGGCTAACACTATCAAATGCTTTTTCAATATCCAATAAAACAATAGCAGCAGGGAGATTATATCTGTCAATACTTACAAAGCTATTAGACTGGGAGCTAGCAGAAGTTTGGAACACATCTTACACTTTAGGACAAAAGGTTTGAGTGATTAAATATGTAGATAGCCTGACAGGGACCCCTGAAATGTGGTTCTTAAGTGCTACAAATGGTGCCTTAAGGAGAGGGTCTTAGGCAAAGATTATACAGAAGTCATTTAAAAAAAATGATCCAATCGTGTTGAAAGTATACCACGTTAATTGTCTAAACATAAGGATTCAGAAAATATACAGTTTGTACTATCTACAGATACGATTTGGATACAAAATGGTGCCAATTATTGGTGGGGATAGGCTTAAAATAAGGAATAGTTTTGAGTGGCTTAGTTACCAAAGTATATGTGAAACAAGGTCATGCTCCATTGAATGCAATAGACGTTGACCTTCCATGCCCTCTACAATGCTCTATGATCAATACTTCCTTTTTTAAACAATTCTTGTTGCAAAAGCAAAAAACTTGACCATATTAAAAGTTGAACCAATTTAACCAATTTACCTGTAGATTTCAATAAATGGCATAATTTATAGCCGCCTTACATGGTCATTTGGTCACTAGTTCTTTTAAAGGGGAATTTCGTGATCCTCAGATTCCCCCGACTTATCTAAAAAAGTTGAGATTTTTGTATCATCAGAACCTTTGGGCTAAGTATAGTATGTGTGCTCAAAATGACGCGGAAATTAGATCATATCTGCAAGAAATTGGCAATTTTGCATTTTTAAACGGAAATAAATTTCAATGAAGCAAACAGTTGCTCATAACACCAAAATGAACTTAAATTGTAGGAATAAGCTTTTTCAAGAATATCTAGTGAAACATAAACATAACAGAAGGTGCTAGAATCAAGAAATGCACCTTTAAGTCTAGTGTTCGTGTAAGTCTAGTGTCTCTAATTTGAAGATGGGCGCAAGAAGTGCAGAACATTTTGAGCATTTGAAGTTTTCAAATTAGTGTGAAAAACGACCAGAAGGCGATTCTGAGGTGCCATTCTGCAGTGTTATAGGCTATATAGTTAGGATTAATTTATCATTACAAACTGTGGAGAGAGAGTGATTTACTGATCGATATTGATCAATTTATTGATTTTGGACTTCAGAAAATAGCCATAAAGTGCCACAAATTAGGTATCTAATAGACGATTGAATAGCTTTTATTTCTCTTGTTCTTGTATTAGAACTCTTGTTATTGGAAAGATGGCCACTCGTAACATGCCCACACTTCTGCATGACTTTACCCACTATGAGAAAGTCCACAAAGTCTTCAAGGAGCAGTCTGGCGAAGAGGATATCTACAAACAATGGAATGAGAAAGTGTTTGTAGAAGCTGTCTTAGGCCAATTGAATCATATTTCCGATAATGGCGAGCTACGGATGCTTGGAATAGGCAGTGGTTCAGGTAGGCTTCGACGAATTAACTATGTATTTATTTTCAACGACTCGAATTCTTAACACATACATGGACAAACAAAACGTATGAACAAAAGCAGAAGCACATCTTTTTCTATTATTATCATTATTTTGTTAATACACAGATATCTCACTCACCCAGCTACCTCACTCACATTTTCCAATTATATTCTTCCAAAAAAAGTGGGTTCTTCTTTCTGTGTTTATTGTTAGAAGTAATAACAAATTCATGTCTTTTCAAAACAATACCGATATAAAGTAAGTTTTTTAAACAATTGTTTGCATAAAATATTACACAAATAAAATTGATAAGAGAAATTTTCATTGATCAACAACATGTTTAAAACGATTTGAAACCGAAAGAGTTCTTTACATAAAAATACTGCACAAAATAACAACGTTCGAAGACACATTGGTGGTGTTCTTGCCCGGTCTACAAATTCATTCAGTTCAGTTCTGGTACGTGGCCATTCATGAGATGATTGTCATTGGATTATACTCGATTCTATAGGAGCTTGGGAAAAAGTTTGAGTCATATCCAGTAGGTGAAATATGGAAGATCCGAAGCATTTTAATCTATCCAAGAAGTCACTTAGCTGCCTAACAATCATAGAAAGTGACTTGAAAGGAAAACAGTCAAGCACAAACTTTGTTTACTGAACTTTGTACAATTTTGATTCAACCATTTATATTTCATTCGCATCAATTCAACGTAAAATGGTGTTTAGGAATTGAAATATCCTTTGCATCTTCACTGTGTCCTCGTGGATCCATTAAGTTGAACATGTAGGCCTACTGAGCACTATACACGTTATGTGTATACTAGATGCAGGCGCGTAGCCAGCCCAGTGGTTCCGAGGGGGCAATTTCCCGGTAGGTGCAACAAATGTCCCGATCACAAGCAAAAATTTCCCGGTCGCAGGGCAAAAGAATCCGAAAAGGGGCTGATTTAACATGAATATCCGTGTTTTATTTTCCGATTTCCCCTCAAGATTTTTTTTTTTCAGAGGGGGCACTCTGCCCCCCTTTGCCCCCTTTTTTTTTTTTTTTTTTTTGTCATATCCATTAGGTGAAATATGGAAGATCCGAAGCATTTTAATCTATCCAATAGGAAGCACTTAGCTGCCTAACAATCATAGAGGAGGTGACTTGAAAGGAAACGTCAAGCACAAACTTTGTTTACTTGAACTTTGGTACATTTGATTCAACATTTATATTCATGATTGCGCTCAATTCAACGTAAAATGGTTTGTTAGGAATGAAAATATCCTTTTGGTTTGCATTGCCCATCTTCACTGTGTCCTCGTGGATCCATTAAGTTGAACATGTAGGCCTTCCGAGTCACTAACCCGTTATGTGTATACTAGATGCAGGCGCGTAGCCGCCCAGTGGTTCCGAGGGGGCAATTTTCCGTAGGTTCAACACGAATGTCGCGATCACAAGCAAAAATTTCCCCGTCGCAGGGCACAAGAATCAGAAAAGGGGCTGATTTAACATGGAAATACCCGTGTTTTATTTCCCGATTTCCTCAAGATTTTTTTTTCAGAGGGGGCACCGCTGCCCCGCTTTGCCCCCACCTGGCTAACGGCCACTGCCTAATGGTCTTCTACTAAAACCCTCTTCCTAAATGTACGCAGTAATTCCCCAATTTTTATAGACTATAGAAGGTTACTTTAGGCGACGTAATTACAAAGTAGTGTGTGCATTTTCATGTGTTTATATGTCAAGGCTTCCATTTCAAAATTATTTTATCCAACGTGCTAAGATCTTAATATCCAAAATATTAAGAACTACGTTGGACTATCTATGATTGTCTTATTAGTTTAGGTAACATATCGTCGCCCACATCACATACTGTCTTATCTGACATTTTTTTTTTACTTTTTTGAGATATTTTGCATATATAGGGCCTATATGCACAAAGTTACAATCTTGAAAGTGACCTAATTAGTGAGATATTAATTAAGAATTTTGATCAATAAGCTCAAAACTGCATATCGCGATTTCACATACTGTTGTATGTTTCATTTACACGTAATTTCAATAGGCGTTTAATTAACGCTGTTCGTAAAACAAGCTGTTTACGCTTTTCACATACAGATCTATGTGCGTCGTATCTGCCTCGCGCATGAACATGACGTGTTTTACATAGAGATCTATCTGAACGCATTGAAATATAACGGTGAAATTAGCGTTTTCACATACAGACTTATGACTTTGTAGCTTTATATCAGGAATAAATTGCACTTTCAAAAAAAACTCAGCAAGGTTAAAACTTAAACTTCAGAATGTTTTCTTCATAATGCAAAATGAAAACGTAAATTGTAATGTTTAATTCCATAGTACAAACATGAAATCTCCCGGTAGAATTTCATTGGCGATTTTCTCGAAAACAGCATTTCGTCAGATAAGACAGTATGTGATCGGGCGACGATATGAAAGTAATGATGAGGCCTAATATTACTGGAGAGCGCAAAAACCATTGTTTCAATATTCAGAATTCAATAGCACACCTGCATTATACAGGTAATATTTCACAAGTACGTTACTTTTACCATGATTGGCCTTCTATGTTTTGACCACTGCACATCGTATGACCTTAGAGCACACAGTGTTATTAAGAACGCACGGACTATGAGTGCTACAGTGTTTAATTGTTATGCGCGCCTCACAAATAGCTCTTACCCGTAAAAAAGTACAGATTGTCCCTATACCAGCGCGATTCAAGTATAAACAAGAAACATTTTGGTGCTGGGCACCAATGTATGCCCCGCGCCATGACAGAATTATTAAAAACATCCAAAAATATCCAAGAATTGAGAGATAAATACATTTTCCAAGCAAAAATTGCTTGTGTAGGTGACTTTTACTGAAAACTGAATATGGTATAAATAGTGGTATCGTAAGTGTTGATTCAAGTTCACTTATTCTTGTTCAAGTTAATGATCACTGATGTATATAGTTCCTCAATAGTTGACCCTCATAACTGCTGTCAGCTGCCAAGAATTCGTCAATATTTCTGAATATGCAATGATTATAGTACCTGAGTATTTACCGGGCACTGTTGGCAGTTCGCCCAACTGGCCTGATATTTGACCCCACTTAAACACACGGAAATAGAACCTTGTACAGATCCCTTATAAATTTGTATAAAAATACTGAAAATACAATCTATCTCACACTATATTATCATTTTACTTACACAAAAACTATCTTGTGTTTGCATAAATATTTATGTCATGTTCATCACAACCATTAAGTAATTTTAGCACTGTTCGTCATTTTCAATTGTCATGAAAAATTGTTATGACCAAGGCTCTTCATGCTTCAATACAGCAAAAACTCCATGTCTGTCAAGTTATTCCACATCTATAGCCCCGCGCTCCCGCGCGGGGCAATGACTATCTACACTTGGTTATGAAGCAAAGGGCAGAGAGTTTTGTCAACAAGTTCAGATAAAATGATTATCGAACTGAAAAACCTGCTTAACGGTGTAAATTTCATCGGAATGGGGGTAAACAGTGATCATTTTAGAAAACCTACCATATCAGCATGAAACATAGAAAATATGCAAAATATTAAAACATAGGTGACTTTTACTGAAAACTGAATATGGTATAAATAGTGGTATCGTACGTGTTGATTCAAGTTCACTTATTCTTGTTCAAGTTAATGATCACTGATGTATATAGTTCCTCAATAGTTGACCCTCATAACTGCTGTCAGCTGCCAAGAAATCGTCAATATTTCTGAATATGCAATGATTATAGTACCTGAGTATTTACCGGGCACTGTTGGCAGTTCGCCCAACTGGCCTGATATTTGACCCCACTTAAACACACGGAAATAGAACCTTGTACAGATCCCATATAAATTTGTATAAAAATACTGAAAATACAATCTATCTCACACTATATTATCATTTTACTTACACAAAAACTATATTGTGTTTGTATAAATATTTATGTCATGTTCACCACAACCATTAAATAATTTTAGCACTGTTCATCATTTTCAATTGTCATGAAAAATTGTTATGACCAAGGCTCTTCATGCTTCAATACAGCAAAAACTCCATGTCTGTCAAGTTATTCCACATCTATAGCCCTACACTTGGTTATGAAGCAAAGGGCAGAGAGTTTTGTCAACAAGTTAAGATAAAATGATTATCGAACTGAAAAACCTGCTTAACGGTGTAAATTTCATCGGAATGGGGGTAAACAGTGATCATTTTAGAAAACCTACCATATCAGCATGAAACATAGAAAATAATGCAAAATATTGAAACATAAACCTTCGTTCACAGTTGAGTAAAGAACAATATCAATTAAAAAAAATGTCTAGAACTGCGCCACAGAAGGTAGAAGCACGCAAGGCTCAGACTCTGAAAAAAAAGTAAAAATAAAGACCCAAAATAAAATCTTGAAAAACAACAACTGTGCAATCACAACACGACCTAACAAAAATTATGAGATACACGCCTATGGTTAATCCTGTCAAATAACTGAAAACAGCAGTCAAACAAAACTGATGGAAATGAAAATAAAAGAACTCACAAAATAATGAAAACCCTGCAAAAATGATGGAAACGATGCTTCGCCGCGTACAACTACATAGATGTTGATCAAAACAAAGTGGTAAACATCTCGCAGATATCCAAAACGAACCGCATGAGGGCGCAAGAAGGGCATGGAGAGAGTCATGAGCAGGGTCATGAGCATTTACTCCAGATGGTCTCAGTGGCTGCAGCTTAGTTTTTCTTTCACAGACTGAGCCTCATGAAGGACCTTGCATGTCCGAAAATTAGCTTTTAGTGAAACCATCGTCTAAAGAACTGCTACGGCCGATTTGCCAAACCAATTTCTCTCATATGTTATATCATCAGAAAATTTGTTTTCTTTCGAAAAAATAGCTTTAATATGCTATAAAGATCACTACCATCGGTTAGGTATAGGTCAAGCTACACTCTTTTG
>JAMKCH010012235.1:0-38327 GCA_023653785.1 Ophioderma brevispina
GGACTCTCATCACCACCAGTGTCAGCCCAAACGCTCCGTGCTTCTATCTCTCTTTCAAAGAGCTGACAATGTTCCGTCGCACACTATGGAAAAGGAAAGTGAAAAGGATCACATCCAACAAGCGTGGAAGCTGAAACCATTACCCCTTCCAAGTTTTTGTACATGCCTTGACTTCACTCGCGAGGCCGATACTAGTCCTCTCACCAATGAGCGTACTCCTAACGCTACAGTTTATTTTACTTACGTATCGGGTACTTCTGAGGCTATTCGCAAAGTTCTACATAAGAAAATCTACGGGGGTATTTTAAGACTACTAACACGCTACGACAACTAGTGCACCCTAAAGCCCTGTTCCCAAAAAAGTAAACTCCAACCTGGAGTTATCTATTCTATTCCTTTTGTAGAGGATCATGTGACAAATTAGTATCCTTGTGAACCGGCAGATCATTGAAAAAGAGAACCGACGAACACTCCAGAAAGCGACTCAAACGGGCAAACACCAAAATCGGGCTATCGCCGAACATGTGTGACTTACCAACATAACAATTGACTGGGACAAGACTACACATTCTGGACAGGACCTAATTGACTGAAATGCAACTCATGGAAGCGTTGTACATCAAGTCTATCCACGACACCTTCAAAATAGGGACACAGGGCAGAAAATTCCTCCTGATGGGTGACTACCAATATCCTTCCCGACTATGAACCGGAAACTTATTACTGGGGTCCCTTTTATCACCATCGGTTATTGTCTCCCTTCCCCTTGTTCACTGGTGTATCTAGGTGCAACATAATGTCTGTTTAGTTGCTCGGATGGGGCATTCGCTAGGGTGCCGAAAGCTCAGCCTCCAATTTTGATTCCCCTCTAGGGAAAGATTAGTATTTTTCTACTCATGTTTACCCACCTAGATACCAAGTAGTTTCAAATCAATATACTACAGTACTTTTAAATAAGTTAAAAACATAATCCTAAAGTCCAGTAAATTTAAATTGTATTCCAGTTCAAAAGATATGTGAGGCAAATTTAACATACTGTAATATTAGAGTAACGGCTGATAGGGAACTAAAATAATCAAGTTAATATGGGTGCCCAAAAAATTTCAAATAAAAGAATAAAGTACACATTAATCATGAATATTTTATTTCATTAGTATCTTGATTGGTCGATTTTTTTTTTCTTTCTTTGTGGGCTGCCGCAAAACGTCATGGATTTTTGTCAACTCACCATAGTCATAAGTAGTCTCATTTTTCGTATTTCCCTAAGTTTGTTGCCTTTTTACTCTAAATGTGTGTTGACATCAATTAGAACACAAGTAACATGTACAACCTCCAAAAGAATGTTGTAAATGAGAGGCAACAGTTAAATGGCATGGCAAGCAGGACCGACGGTATGCCTATCCAAATGTTACAAGTTGTGGACACCAAGGTTTAAAATCTCAGTGCACCATACACTATACAATCATATAGACCTCATGGCCCCAGCACAAACCAAATTCAGCCATTTCCTCAAGAAATGAGGCTCTGAGTGGTATAATTGGTTTGGCAACATTTTTGGCAGCGTGTTTGGCAGCTGATTACCAAATTACTGTGTTTACTATTAATACAAGTCCATTATTTCTCAGGAGGGGGCGTTTTCCCTTCCGTATCTATGGTACAATGTTTTCTGACATGGGAATAAGCAAATCAGTAATCAGTACAAAACAGCACTTATTATTGAAAATTTTACATTTTGATGTATTTCCTAAATATATTATATTATAATGCCGTTGTTTCTTGACTGATTTTTTTTGTTTCCTTTCAAGTTTCATGGTTAAAATCTAATTATTTTGAAACGGTGATTTCCTAACCGTACAAATCCCAACGTACGCTGGTGCCTGCGCCTTGTATGGCCTCAACTATCCCTTTGTGAAGTGATGAGAGACCAATTTGGGCGGAAAAACCAGGCGTAATCCAACAAAGCCCCGGGCCCTGAAATTTTGCCGTCATTTTGGGCCTGTTTAGGGTCAACATTTCTCGGATGTAAGCATGAGCTGTGCACCGTTTGTAATTTTTAAAATGAACTTGTAGATGCTAAGCCAAAATCCAAAGTTTTCATATTCATGGATTTTGTGTACCAAAAATTATTGACTTTGTGGCACATAAGGTGGACAGTGGATCCCGGTTTTATGAATAACTGCCTGCCTCTCTATCTAGGGAGAGGAGATAGTATGGGCTATCGTAGCGGAAAAAGCCAGAGCAACCTCGGGCTAGGGAGATCGATTTATTGGCTCGATGCTTTGTCGCTTGGGTCAACGCTAGCAATTCTGACATTTTTGCGTAGTGAAGTAAATTTCATCATCAGAGCGGCAAAGCAGTAAGCGGCATGACACTAAGCGGTAAGCGGCATGACACTAAGCAATGACCTTTAAAGGGGCATTTCGTGTTCCACAGCCTTGTTCCTTCGATTTACCTCACAGAAAAGAAATTGAGATTTTTATATCATTCTGAAGTTCTGAACTGTTGCCGTAAAATGGTTCCAGAAAAGTGTTGGTTGTCAAGTAATGAGTAATACTAATTATTCTACACTTGAAATTGTTTACGCATTTTCATTGGTTCTTTGCCGTGTGATATTGGACGATATCACACGGTACAGCGCGTACGCGTCAATGCGCTACGCATACGCACTGCTCGGGCCAATCGAAGGCGCATATTGTAGTAAACAACGGACCGATCGATTTTAAAAGCCGGGGTAGTTTGTTGGGTAAAATCTATCATAATTTTATAAATATAGCTTCTTATTTTGAATAAAGTGTTAAAGAATTGGCGTAAAACAACTCGGCTGCACCTCGTTGTTCTACTTAAAAAAATGCTGTCGCCCGTGTGATATGACAGGATAGATACACGGCAGAGGCTAAAAACAATGATACCTTTATTCTCTAAATAGCATGTGTGCCTAATCGTACGTGTATTTTGTATTTTCTATCCGTAAATGGACAAATTACAAGACAGTGGACTATGGGGAGCGTGATACAACTAATTCGCTCATAATATCAATATGCAACAGCAACTGCAATTTTGGAAATAACCTTTTCTTGAGGATATCTAGTGAATCGTAAACAAAAATAAAAAAAAAAAAAAAAAAAAAATCGAAGGCGCATATTGTAGTAAACAACGGACCGATCGATTTTAAAAGCCGGGGTAGTTTGTTGGGTAAAATCTATCATAATTTTATAAATATAGCTTCTTATTTTGAATAAAGTGTTAAAGAATGAGAATAAAGGTATTGTTTTTAGCCTCTGCTGTGTATCTATCGTGTCACATCACATGGGCGACAGCACTATTTTGGCGTAAAACAACTCGGCTGCACCTCGTTGTTCTACTTAAAAAAGTGCGGTCGCCCGTGTGATATGACAGGATAGATACACGGCAGAGGCTAAAAACAATACCTTTATTCTCTAAATAGCATGTGTGCCTAATCGTACGTGTATTTTGTATTTTCTATCCGTAAATGGACAAATTACAAGACAGTGGACTATGGGGAGCGTGATACAACTAATTCGCTCATAATATCAATATGCAACAGCAACTGCAATTTTGGAAATAACCTTTTCTTGAGGATATCTAGTGAATCGTAAACAAAAATATATGTGCTAGGATCACGAAATGCACCTTTAAAGGCACTATCAGTGATTTGTTAAATCAGAAAATTGAAAAAAATCATCAAAAATCAGATTTTTGCATTTTTGTATTATAGATACGGTACTCTAACATACCGTACAAGTGCTAAGTCTGAAAGCAACCTAATAAGGACAAAATCGTATATTTTAGTCATTACTGTCCGTACGGACACTTACTACAACACATAACTGAATGGAGAGTCATATCCTTGAACACTGTTTTCTTCCTTTCCTGGATATATTTCAGTAGAAAAATAACTTCTACAGACTTGTCCTTCACTTGTAAGCTATTCTTGCAAATTTCAAACATTTTGACTCGTTTGAGTGAATCACTGATAGTGGCTTTAATATGCAGCATATATAGTGGGCAGTCCACTCATTATAATGTGTGCCGGTTCAAAATCTTGAAAATCGGCAAAAGGGTGGGGGCTGACATTTTTCCACTAAAAAGGGTGGACTTGTATAAAGTGTGGAGACGAAATATAAAGGGTGGCCGTAAAATTCCTGCAAACAATTGAAACGTAATACTAATAGCACTTCCTTCGCCTTGCTCACATAAATGTGTCTATCGCTTCCCTGGCCAGCTCGCTCGATTTGCCAACAGCCTCACAGGAGCTCATGAAGCATGTTATTTATCTCATTGGGCGGGAGCTCCAATCAGCATCAGTTTAGAATCTTTTTATCGGTATTGGTCAAATTGTTTTTATTTACTAAAAATAGCTTGGGTCTTCCCCTGTTATATAGTGACAATGAAAAATGCTTTCGTAAATGATCGCAACGATCGAAAACCCCCGTCCCGATGATTTTTTAGCAAGTCTCAGTCTAAATGTGCAGCGCCCTCGAAAACATGGGAGTTGGGATCGCGTGATTTTGGGCGAAGAAGATTCAGATTCTGATGCAAATTTGAGGGCTTTGCATTCAGATGAATTGAGGAGTAAGAAAAAGCTGATAGTGGCTCTGACGACTTTGATATTGGAGCTGATCATGACCAAATTGCGTACGGACCCATGTCAGTCTGAGACCGAGCCTGACGGGCTAGGCTAGCCTACCTGATTTTGACATGGATGGGTTGTTCAACCAACATTTTGTTCAATGTTCATTTTGTGTACCTCTGTCTGCTAATTTGGATATCTGGCCTACAAAAAAAAATTAATATAATATGATATAGCTCATTGTCACATTATATTGACAGACAGCTGTGCAATTCTGTATGGAAAGTTTATGTTACTGTTTACTTCATTCGCCTACTGGTAATCCCAATATTGCTTGCGAACGGTCAAAGGGTGGGGGTCCGAAGTTTTCAATATAACGGGTTTCTCAGTAAAAAGGGTGGGGTCAAACCCCATTGCCTACTATGGCGTTAATTTGGAGTGCTGCCCCCCGTTTTGGCTCCAAAATCCTGTATCACTTTTGTATGTGACCTCAACTGATGACCTCTACACTTGACTGTTTGGGAGGTGGTACTTTCTCCACAAAATGTGTTTGTGCAATTTTACGGATCATCAGCCCAAAACCTGGTGTTCACTATAGGATAGTTCATGAAACAAACTATTATTTCTGAATCAAATCTAAGACGCGTCGCCCTGCGCCGATCACAGCGATTCTTATACGCCGCGTAGCACGCAACAAAAGTACAATTTGAACCTCTGCTGTATTGGGGCCAATCGCCAAACGTATTTACATTACTAGATGCCTTGTTACTAGGTCAAGTACAGCTGTTCATACGCAGCAACCACCTCATTTTAGCGACATGTCTCGTTTGATTCCAGATACACCCTGTTCTTAGATTCTTAGCACTTAGTTTTTAAAGTTTTTAGATCAATTTTATTTCATTGAACCACACAAGTGAAGCAATTTTTTAGTGCTGATACGGTGCCTATCAGCTTGAATAACTTCATTAACTCAGATCATCATCCCTTTAATAGTGTGTTTAATTATGGTAACATTCTTAACTGCGGCGCTGCCCCAAATTTGGCTGAAGATGTTTGCTGGTTTCGGAAAACTTTAATTCCCTGTAATATGTAAAACCAAGGAGTGGAACCATCAAAACATTGACAATTTAAATCAATACCGCAACATTTTTTAAGATGCCCCCAATTGCATATATTTTGAGACTTTTTGCACAGTTGTCTTGTAATTGACTAGTAAACAATCCTGTGAATGCTAGAGCTAAATGTGGCTCAAATGAATGATTTTTGTAATTAGATAATTAATCTGATATCTCCGATAATAATTCAACTGCTGGAACGTCCTTCATATGAATAGCCGGGAAATTGGTGCCATGTACGTGTCTATGCTCATCCATTCTTTGTTTCCACGTTCATGCAAGTCGGTTAGATATCATTCGTGAGGTGCACTATTTCATCATGGACGGACATAAATGGGCCTTTCCACTCCGCCATGGTATTACATAAGGTGAATTTTAAGTTTAAAAAAAAAAAAATCGATTGTTTTTTTACAAATACGCAATTTTGAGCATTCTCTCACATGTATCATTTTACTAGACAATTACGAAACAACTTGTGCACACAATCTCTTAATTTTTAAAAATTGGGGGCGCTCTTCAAAAATGTGCTGTTATTGCTTTACGTTGCATTCAGAGTTTGAAATTTGAAATATTAGCCTCCCACTCCGAGTGCATGGTGTTTCGGCCTTAGAGCCCAAGTACATTCTCATACACGTAAGATAATCTACACTCAGCATGACTAACACGTAATTAAGGCTCGACGAGTGAGTACACTGCAATGTAGGTTCTAAGGCACGCATAACTAGAAGAAGTGGTTAACACTACGGTCATGCAGCCGAACTCAAAACACCTATTGACTTCGTGTACAAAACTTTAAGCTTGCGGAGGCCCCCTTGCCGACATCCGAATGAATTTTTAATTTTGTGGAGGTTATTATTTGACAAGTGGCACACTTTAAGACTAGTGACGAGAAAATTGATTGAACGAGGGGCATTTGATGATGCCCCTAATTAGGGGTGTGAAGTTGTTGGATCATGAAATGAAAAATTGTGGAGGAGGTCTAGAGAATAGGATTCGAAGATATTGGAAGTAGGATAATGCAATTTGGGTTTATGCCAGGGAAGGGAACACTGATGCAGGGCTTCCGCTTTCTCGCGCCTGGGCCTAGGTGAAAGTGAAAAAAGTGTTTAAAAAGAATAACGAGGTAAGAGGTTAATGACGGATCTCAATGTAGGAATATCTGCAAAGTTTCAGGAGATCATCTCTCTTGTCCTTACCTTTTTGCGTTTGCAGTATATTAACGTAATGGTTTTGATGTAGGGAGAGATTTCCCGCATGTACCGTTTTGATTGAAACATATTGGTTAGGCAGGGCCATACGCAGGATTTATATTTTTGGGAGGGCGGGCGGTGCAGGACTTAGAAAAAAAAACAGACTTTTTTGGTAAAAGTAGATCTAATGCCCCTAAAATGAACCTTTTTGGACTTTTTGAACATCCCATCATCTAAAAAAGGACATTCTAGTCAAAATTTGTCTAAATTTTGGGCCTTTTTTTATCTAAAAAAAAAAGAAAAGAAAATCATCAAAACGTGGACATTGACACCACCTGTTGAGTTCGAATCTTTGGTCCCCAGATTAGCGTTCAAAATTAACCAAGATGTGCGCAAGGTAAATGCGGTAACGTTACTTGTTAATATATACTGCTGGAGACAGTTTCCCTACAGATTCGGACCTAGTCTCTGTTAGTTACTCCCGATTTGTGTAATTCCAAGAGCCCTGTGTAATTCGCAGGCCTGGACAAGTTGGTTAGTATAATAGAGTGCGCGGTATTAGGACCGGCATGTCCAGGGGGTGGCAAGCTGAAAAGTGTTCAAATTTTGTTGATTTAGCATTATCTTTTAACCAAGTGCACTAAAAAATGCAGAGACAGAGCAGAGACTGAGGGACAGTCTAGAAAGGGAATGAGGTAAGGAATATATTTAATGTTGTTTCAGGGTCATTATTCAGGGTGTGTCGAAATATAGGGTGATACCCACGGGAAACAATACAAATTATTAACTACTTCAACTGCCTCTATTTTTATAAAGATGATGCAAATTGTTTTACTGACTTGTATGTATTGGAAGTACTCATTAATATCTCCAAGATTGTGTATCACACAATAATTATAGGTGCTGCCTGATTACATATACAGGGTGATCAATATGGTTAAAATTTATATGCATAATGCTTCAACTCCAATCAGCAACCTTGATCGCTCTGACTGTGAATGAGGTGTTTCTTCTAGAAACTGTTTCTATAGTGAGCATAGTTTTCTCCTCAGATCTGAATCAGAACCTATTATCAAACTGGCCCCAGGGCTGGAAAAAAATACATATTTCCTGGGAAGTGAGTCACATTACCCACAAAAAATTCCAAAATTTTTTATATTTCTTTATCTGAAAATTCAAAAATTCTCTACAAATCATCAAATTTCCTACAAATCATCAAATTTCCTGGGAAGGAGCTTCCTAGATTCCCAACTTTTTCCCACCATGACTGGCCCCATGCCAAATTGCAATGTATTGCGTTTCTAATTTCAACCTAATTTTGCTGCAGGATATTCTTCTTGACCAGGACTTCAAATTGAAGGCCAGCAACTCTTCAAAAGAAGCAAATTGATGCGGTTCTACTATGGCAGCATCGGTACGTTATCTGGACCGCAAGTTGCTGAGGAATGTTCTGCGCCATACAGAGACGCACAATAGGCTCAAGGAGGAGAAAGCCATGTGGAAACAGAAACGAGATATGAGGGAGAGTAGACAAAGGTATATATGCAGGGACAAAAGGGGGTAGGGATGTTATTGCACAATATTGTGGTACAGTGCCAATGTGCCATCATCGCAATAGTCATGCTCAAAAATCACAATCGGTGATGTAATGACAATTGATTTGAGGAGTTTACCATGAGCAAAACAGTAATGTACCAGATCATTCATCGTAAATATCCAGAGTACGGTACCAACATTTCCTCAAAAAGGGTGTAGGTGTAATTTAGATACAAAATAGTGTTGTTTTTGGTGAAAAATAGTGTTTTGATTGAAACATTTTTTTAAATGTAGAGTCTCATGGTAAAGAATGAAGTGCTTATGATGAAAAATTGTGTGGTTTTTAGTCCCAGCACTAGGTGCTACTATTCCATTAATATAATACTCAGTTGAGAGCTTATAAAGCTTTCTCACAATTCAAGTCACAAAATGTTCAAAGCAATGGAAAACTTTTTGGCTAAAATATCCTCTGACAGATGTTACAGAACTTCAGCAATCGTACTACCACCCATGTACTGAATCATTTTAACTCCAATGACGAACAGGTCGGACCAAATAAACTTGTTGAAAGACACATCAATATTGTCTTACCATGGAACCCCCCTACTTAGTGTTTAATACCTGTTTTGCGACCATGGGCGTAACAGGGGTCTCTTGTCAGAGGGGGCATTTTCTCAGGTTTTGAGTCAGATTTTCCTTATTGGGAGGTGGGTTTGAGGCCGATTCTCCTGGTTGGAGGTGAAAATTTCGTGGTGAGCAAGCAAAAAAAGGCTGATTTTAGCATGATTTCAAGCTTTTTTCTTCACGTCAAATCTCTCTGGGGTGGCAACGCTTTTTCCCGTGCAACCCCAAACCTGTTACGCTACTGTTTGTGACAGAAAATATGCCAAGTCCTATGGCAGCTAGGGACTTTAATTTCCTCTTATGCTATGAAAAAAAACCCAGATATTTGGGGAACCATATGCCACCATCTGGCCAGTACAAAATTTGAATTCACAATAATTTCATATAAAATTGCATGAAAAATAGTGGTCTGATTTTAAACTGGCAAAATTGCCCTCCTTCAGGCCTTCTCCTGGCTCATCTCGAAGAGGACGTATGCGAAGTGACGTCATGGAGGATGAAGTTGACAGGCTGACCAATAAGATCTCAAGCATGTGTCCCAGAACCAACCAAAAAATCCTGAAAAGTAAGTCATTTACAAGAATTTTGGACATGGCATAATTAAGGGTTCTACATTAGACCCTGGGTAGCATTACAGGAAAAAATAGAATTAGCACTTCCGAGGGAATTGTGATTCAGGTAATGAAGTGTTTGCGTGTGTGTGTGCACGTCGTTGCCTTTGTACACGTTGTTTTGTGTATGTTTGACCTCCAAATGTGGACGCACACCGCCATACACCCACAACCCATGACAACAGTTAACATGCACCGGGGGGTGGTGGGTAATCAGCTATGACCATATGAAATGAATATGGGTGTGAGGCTGCTGGGTGAGAGGACAACCAACATGCCCCAAGTCAGGGTTTTTCAGGTGACAATTTGGCAAAATTTCCCCTTTCCCCAAATGGGGTCTTTTTTGAAAATTTTTTGTCAAATTTCACAAAAATAGGGGCCTTTGGGTGAACATTTTCCACCAACCCCCCCCCCCCCCCCAAAAAAAAAACACAAAAAAACTTGAGGTTTGGGGTAAACCGTGGTAAAAGTTTCAAACGTATGGATCTTTGGGTGACATTTTCAAAATATAAATAAGAATAATACAATAATATTTATTTTGAGTTACAAGTAAAAGCGAAGTACCATAGTAACTCGGAAAGAAAATGGCCTCAAGCCAAACACATGATGGTGATTTCTTTCCATACCTAGGGAACAAAATAAGCATGCAAATCAGGGGCCATACTGGTACAAAACAAAACACACAAATTGCATAGCATGAACATGTAACAAACAAAGTGAAAACTTTGGTGACAGTGATGCTGAAAATGGGGGTCTTAACAGCCTTACTACGCATCACCTCCAAGATGGGAGTGCCCCCGCCACGCACCATCTTGCTGCATTTTTTGCCATACACTTGTTGGAATAAACAGCATTGTAAAAACTCATAGTCCGCATTTTAAGTAGTAAGCATTCCATGGTTGGATTTTATGTGTCATAGGTGTGTATGTTGGATGTCTGTGATTTTGCCCGGTTAAGTTTTGGGTGTGCTGTCCCTCAAGTCCTAGTCCTTGTTTGCTAGCAACACATGTACGTGTGTGTACTTTTAAACTATACTTCCGAGGATTAAACCTAATTATTCTTTAAAAATAGTCCTCAGAAGTATAACAATGCATTTTGTTCTTTGTTTTTGCCTTTACCACCAAGGACGCAGTTCCTTTGATGTCCTTGTAAGTGTGTGTATATGCTTGCATGTGTTAATTTTGGCTTGTGTGTCATGCATTTGCTTTGACATACGTATTACATGTGTTTACCAGATTAAAACTGTTCACATTCTTAGTTATAATTCATTATACATGAGGACTTTTGTTTTTGTTTTTGGCTATACGTTTAGGTCAAGTGAGCACTTTTGTGCCGTGTTTTAATGGTGCATCATGCCAGGTCCGGCTTAAAGAGAACTAGTACTTTTCCAGAAAAGATGGCCTCCATTTTTATAAACCACAGGACAGAAAAATCTAAGCAATGCTGCGAATTTGTAGGCCATTCAGGACACCCTCCAGCAAGCCATTCCAACTTATTTGTGGTTTCATTTATCGACTTGTTTGTCCATAAATTAGTCACAATCTATCTCCCCCTCTGCTCACAGGAATGTTATGTGAAAGAGGTGGGTGCAGTAACACTTTAAGTCAATTGAAAATATAACCACTTGATTCATAGATCCAGCTCCTGCACCTTCATATGTTTATGAATAATGGTCCCTTCCAATCCAAAGGTCTTTCAGTAATATCTATATACATGGTGACACTCATGTCTTAGATCTTTTTCTAAATTGTCCCCCCCCGTTACGTTCGAACGTGACTATGAATGGAGCACCGCGTCCCGTCTGTTCGTCCTTGTCCGTTCGTCTGTGATAACAATGTTAACCCATTTTGTACACAATTTATCTGGATTCCGTAAGGCGACATGATGCACTTTGTGGAAGAAGCGGGTTGTAGAGTTTCTTTACTGATTAGATTTTGGCGTAAAATAATCTATTAAAGTATCTAATTGCATAATTTTAATGCAAAATTCCCCGCAGGCTTTGTCCAAGTTTTCTTTCTGGCTTCTTTCCTGGCATTCTGTAAGCGGGTATAAATGGAAATTAACTTGGTGGAAGAAGCGGTCTGAATAGTTCTCACCTGATTCGATTTTGGGCTTTTTCGGGCAATTGCAGTATGCAATCAGCTAATTAATATCAAACATCCGCGTAATTGCTATAATCTTTTTCGAACGGTACATCGGAGTCTCAAATTCCTTCGCTTCACGAAAAGAATATCATTGGTTACAAATCTTTTTTTTGCAATAGAAAGTATGTGATGTCTGCGCGTAGGTACAAATGACTAATTTAATTGCAGATTGCTGTATCTATCTCTGAAACAGTACTCGGATATGCAAATTCCCTTCGCTACAAATTAGCCTCCTTGCCATAGGGGATTTGGCAATAGAAAGTATGTGATATCTGCGCGTATTATGCAAATGACTAATTAATATGCCTTGCTGTATCCTCTGAACGATCGTCGGATATCTGCAAAATTCCTCGCTACTGAACTACTATGACATATGGGAGGGGGTGGGGCGTTGCGGGGTGTTGGGGGGGAGGGGGTGGGGTGTTGCGGTATTGTTGGGGAGGGGGGGGTGGCGTGTTGCAGGGTGTTGCTTGTTGCAGGGTGGTTGGAGGGGTTGTGTTATTGGGATGTTTGGGTATTGAGGGATGTTGGGGAGGTGGTGGGGTGTCATGGGGTGTTTGGGGATGTTTTTTCAGGGTGTTGGGGGAGAGGGTGGGGGGGTTGCATGTTGTTTGGATGGAGAAGGGGGCTAGGGGGACGACCTTGCCTGTGTGGGAGGGTTTTTTGTGGGGTGGTTTGTGAGGGGGTATGGTTTTGGTGGGGTGTTGGGGAGGGCTTGTGTTGCTGGGTGTTGGGTATGGTGTAGGTGTTTTCCGGGGTGTTTGGTCGGTTGTTGCGTGTGTTTGGGAGGGATGGCGTGTTGGGGAGGTGAAGGGTGTTGTGTTGTCGGGTATTGGGGTGGGGGTGGGAGGGGTTTGGGTGTTAAGCGGGTGGGGTTGTGCAGAGTGTTGGGGAGAAGGTGGGGTATGGGATGGTTTGGGGTGTTGCAGGTGTTGGGAGTTGTGGGCTTTTGGGGAGGGGTGGGTTTGTGGAGTGTTAGGGGGTCGGGTTTTGCGGGGTGTTGGGAGGGGTGGGGTGATTTTGCGTGGTATTGGGTAGGGGTGTGGTGTTTTATCTCATTTAGTGATCCCCCCAAAAAAAAATTCGCGACCTTCGGGGCCATATTTTACTCATCGCTAAATATAGTTCGCCTGTTTTTACCTCATACTGAAAGTAGAGGAAGAGAAAGTTGCTGAAAATGTAATTTAACCATTTATCTCTTAATTATTCATTTTTGGTTCAGCTGGTGAAGCAAACGCATCATAGGGATTGCTTGGTAGTATGTGTACGTCCTGTGGTGTGTAGATGCTGTGGTCAAAATGTTAACGCCTAATTTAATTGCACCTATTTCCACCTAACATGCACACATTTTCCTAGCTTTTCCTGGCACTTGGATACTTGGGTTGTGTCCACGTTTTGGTGACCTCATGGTGGCCTTCGTGATCTCATGTGACCTTTCCACTTCACACAACCTGACGGCAGCCACCAATCGGCTATAACACCCTACACTCCTCCATTTTTTTATCAACAATGAAACATTTGTTATATTTATGTGTTATTTATGTGGTAATTTAATGGTAATGAACAAAGATCTGTGGGTGCTTGCTAAGAAGCCACTTTACAACTTGCTGTAATCTGCTTTCCTACACACTACCACATAAAATGCAAAATATTTATCTAATAATATTAAAAACGAATGGAACCCGGGCTCTTGAAGTATTCTGTGCTAATACATTTCCAAAGTAACTCTGCCAGGTATTGCTTTAAGAGGGAGCACAAGGTTTTTCATGGAGAGTGACCCAGAAAGGAATTCATCACCAAATCCGCCATGGATGAAATGGAGGTAGTGAGGCATGGACGGACACAGACAGGAGAAAGACAAAGAAGGCAGAAAAAAGAAAAGGTACACTAGATTCTTAAAACCAAGAAACTGGGGATTCTGAAGGGAGGACTAACTTTAGACTGGGTTTAACCAAGGGTTAGCCGACCAGAGTGGACCTTTTTTCGATCAAACTGATGTGAAAGTTAAAATGTAAGGGTGGAGAATCCTTGGGATGGGCCAGAACGGTCCATCCATGAGGATTTTATCAAGCATTAAACAAAAAATCGCATTTTAGAGCAGATGGGAAGGGAAAAAAGGTTCCACTCTTGTAGGACTAACCCTGGTTAAACCCAGTTCTAAAGTAGTCTCCCTTTCAGAATACCAGCCATTATGCCTAGACCATATAAATAATTAGGGGAACCATTTATGTAACAGTAACACCAATATGTAAAATGGCCTTTTGGTTGTCTTTTCTTTTGAATACATATGTGGTCTGTTCAAGCACGATGAATGTTTAGTCTAGAAAATAAAAAAAAAGGTGTTGTTTAATCTTACACATTTTTCCTAGAATTATGCCATACAACACGACGCTTATGAAGATAGTCAAACATAAAAATGGCCTTTTGGTTTTTTTTCTTTTGTTTTGAATCGCATATGTTGCCAGATCAAGCTGAATATTTTATCTAGAAATAAAGGTTTTTAATCTTGCCTGTTTCCCTCAAATTGATTCCGTGCAACACGACGCATACGACAAGAGTCAGCTATGCCAGGAAACCCTGTGCTGGCCTTGCAAGCATTCCTATATTGCTCATGAGACGACAGCGCAACTAAACGGCACTTCTGGGTCATTGCGGCAAGCGTAAAAATCCCTTTGTTTTGGGAATTTCCCTTCAAAGCTCCGTCAATAAATTCCATGCTTTTTTCCCACTTTTTTCTAAAAATGATGGTTTCTGAGTCACTGTTTCATGCAGATTTTACCAGAATGACTGAAAAAGAATATTTTTGAGGGTATTCAAGGTATTTTTAAAGCATGGCCATGGTGCAAACAGATATCAGTTTTCTATTTTGATAGTTTGTTAAGATTTGTTACAACAGCAATGTATGAACTATCAATCAAAGAAAAAATGGTAGACCTTACCAGGTTGAGCACTACTTTTGTGGGGATCTCATGCTGCCACTTTCTCTTTATACCGAAGAACAGGACTACGGACAAGCAGAATATCTCAACCACAAGAGATCACACAACAGCAAGTCAAGAAAACATACCTCAAGAGATGACAGGAGGCAGAGGAAGAAGATTCCTCAGAAATGAAGAACTGAAAGTAGCGGTCAAGACAGTGAAGACGGAGAAATCAAAGAGTCTTCCAAAAGACATCATCTTCGTCGTCATCACAGTCAATCCAAACACTCAAAGAGGACTAATCCTGATAACAAGAAACACAGGGACCACTCTCATGATAAACATAAGAGTAACCATAGAACTCACCATAACAGCAAAAGACACAAGACAAAACGGAAATCACATAGTGATAGTGAGGATGTTTCACCAAAGAAGAAGAGAAGACATAGCCGCTCGAACAAAGATTAAGACATTTTTATATCTGCACTGTCCAATTATGACATATCATTTTCTCCATTTCCTATGAAAAAATATCATCGCATACCTTAATTCCAAATTTTCATTTGAATCCAGTATACATTTTGAGCAGCAATCATGTGTGTGTGCTACAATGGCTTGTAGCCTGCTGAATTTCCCAGTGACTGTCAACAAACTATGTTTTGGTTAAAGGTGCTTGTTCTGATTTCTGTCTATTGTGTTCTCTTCTTGATATAATTACATGACACTTGCATACACTTCATAACAAGTATCGTGGGAAACAAACCTGCAGTTTTTATGGTAAAAGCGATTTGCATATCGTAAGGCCCTATACATTACTGTGCTAATATTGATGGTTAACCATTAAAATGGTAGTTTTTTATTTGTATCTTAAGAAAGAAATGGATTTGAAAGCTGAAATTTCAGAACGACAATGAGAAAAATATGGCCTTTCATCCGATAGCAAAATGGATACTGCTTCTGGGTAAATCGGGGGCCCAAAGGCAATTGGAACATGCACCTTTAATAGTGGCATCAGGGTGATATGCGAAATATTGGATGAGCTTTGACAAATTTGACTTGTGTGGGGTTTTTTTGTCAGATGTCATCAGTATTCTGGGTGTCACCTGAAAAAAAATATTATCATGATTATATTTTGAGAATTTAATTAGACTGACTTGAACCAAGCCAGATCTAGGCATATACTGTACTGGCCCTAGTATAGGCCCACCTGTTTTTAATCTGAAATAAGCTTGAATTTAGGGGCTGGGATTATAATGGAATCTCCACCCTTTGAACTTGAAACACACAAGCATCAACCTTCAGTACTTTTTATTCCAGATATTTTCATGTGCCAAATGAGGGTGTGTGCTCAACAAGACCTGTAAATGAATCTCATTACTTTTGTACAGAAAATCACAAAAGTAACTACCAAAACAGTAAATGTTGTAACAAAACTCGCATGTAATGTATTGCCTTCCAGCTAAAACCTATGGTGGGGGGATTAGAATAGGAATTTTCTCAATATTCTTCAATTCTTTCAAACTGGGGTGGGATTATATCGCGCATGGGACTATACTCAGGTCAGTACGTACTAATCTAGACTGCATGTAGCTCCTTTCCAACCCTAGGGCAAGTCACAAAGTGTACAACCCAAGTTCAGAAAAATATTTAAACAAACTTAGAAATTGTTTTTATGCATGAAAAGAATAGCTCATTATATCCACTGTCATTGTGAAAAAGTGAAAGTTTACATTTTTTCCTTATTTTGGATATAATTAACAAAGCTGCCAAAACCATATTGACCTGTTGTTCAATTTTCTCACTTTCATGGCAGTTGGGGCGATGAGTAACTGTCATCTAAATATTACTAACAATAGTCATGAAGGAAGGGCATTCATTGTGCAAGGTAATTGAAACCCTTTGACTTAAGGTGCATTTCGTGATTTCAGCACCTTTTGTTTTCATTCAGTGATCACTAAATATCCTTGATAAAAGCTTATTCTCAAAATATGAGCTCATCCCGATCTTGCGGTTTTTGGGTTAATGAGCAATGCTCGTTTCCCATAGGCTAACTGTGCTGTAATTTCTGTCCGTTTACAGGAAGAAATACCAAATTTGAATTCTTACAGACGCGGCTGAATATATCCTAAGATTGGGCACATGTGGATACTAAGGCTAATGTTCAGATGATATACAAAATCTCAACCCTTTTTGGTAGTAAGTCGGGGGACGAGGCTGTGGATATCACGACATGCCCCTTTAAAATAGAAAACAAACATGTATGTAACATGATTGCATAGGATTGCCTCTATAATTTTGAATTTAAAAGTTTTTTGTAAAAAGATAGTGTGAAAAAGTGCAAACATTCAGTGACGACCTTTAATATTTGGGTATAAGATTTCCATAATTTTTATTGTTTTTTCAGAATAATGAAATGCTTTAAAATCTGTCCTTGATATTGAAGGTATTACATCAAAGGTAACATCAAAGAATGCCATACGGGAACAGGGAAAGGCAATCCAGGCTCGTGGTGCTGTCCCTGAGACGAAGCACGGGGAACCTCTTTGCAAGTAAATAGGAAAGGGGAAATTTTGCCACGATTGTAAAAAAAAAATGCTTGTTTAGGACATTTTTTTTTAGTGAGGAACAGAAGCCATGTATCAATAATAAGCTAATTGTCCCCGCCGAACGAGTTCGGAACGGGACATAAATGAGCAGCGTCCTTCGTCCGTTCGGCTCCGTTCGTAACCGTCCGTCCTTCCTCCGTCGTGATAAAATGTTAACCCATGTTGTATACGATTTATCTAGAGTTCCGTAAGGGCCAACAATGATGTAACTTGGTGGAAAAAGTGGTTAATGAGTTCTCACCTTATTAGATTTTGGGCGTAAAATATGCTAATAATTATCTCATTGCATAATTTATGAAAATGTTCCTGCAAGGCCTAGTGTACAGTTTATCTGGAGTTCCGTAGGCGTATAATGATCCGGTACCTTGGTGGAAGGAGCGGGCTGAAGAGTTCTCGACCTGATTAGATTTGGCGGTATTTTGGGCGCCAAAGTGAGTATGCAAATGAGCTAATATATGCAAAGATCAGCGTAACTGCTAGTTTGTTGACACTGTACATTGGATGCTCAAAATTCCTGTGCTGCTTGAAAGCCTATCATGCCAATATCTCTTGGCAATGTGAAAGTATGTGACATGTGATATATGAGGCCAGCGGCTTAGTATGCAAATGAGCTTAATTAAATAGGGAAATTGTTGATCTCTGAAACGGACGTCGGCATGCAAAATCCTTCGCTCATTGAGACTACTATGCCATTTTTTTTTAGGGGGGTTTTTTTGGGGGGTTGGGGGAAGGGGTCGGGGTTTTAGGTATGGCGGGGTGTTGGGGAGGGGATGGAGGGGAATTAGGTATTGCGGGGGGTGTTGGGGAGGGGGTGGGGTGTTGGCATTGTGTTAGGGAGGGGGTGAGGGTTGGGGGAGGGGTGAGGGTGTTGGGGAGGGGTGAGGGGTGTGGGGGGGGGTGGGTGTTGGGGATGGGTGAGGTGTTGGGGAGGGGGGGTAAGGGTGTTGCGGGGTGTTGGTGGAGGGGAGTGCGATGTGCGGGGAGTGGGGGAAGGGGTAGCGTGTTACAGGGTATTGGGTGGGGGTGGGGTGTTTGCGGGGGAGTTGGGGTGTTGGAGGGGTGTTAGGAGGGGGGTGGGGTGGGTATTGCAGAGTGTTGGGGAGGGCGGGGTGGGTGTTGGGGACGTTGTGGGGTGTAGGGAGGGGGTGGGTGTTGTGGGGTGTGGGGTGGGGTTGCGGGGGTGTGTGGGGAGGGGGGAGGGTTTTGTAGGGTGTTGGGGAGGGGGTGGGTGTTGGGGATGGGGTGGGTGTTGGGGATGGGTGTTGGGGATGGGTGAGGGTGTGTCGTTGCATTTATCGCATGTTAGTGATCGCGTAATCGGCGGGGACATTGAACGCATGCGTTAAATACGAGTTCGCCTGTTTGTAAAAATAAACCATTTTCTAGCATTTCAATATTGATATTTTAAAGAATAGGGCGATTTACATAGCACCCAGAAATGTTATTATAATTAAAACTTTAATAACCACAATGTATATTTGTTTTACAATCCTATCTTTCACAAGTGATAATGTTGCTATTTTACATGTTTATAAACAATATGAAACCATAACATTTCCCAACACTTTGTCACACGTACAAAGAGGACCAAGGGTTTCTCACCATTTTTGCTAACTTTTTTTGCCCCAAAATTATCCTTGAATAAAATTTGAAATTGGTATGCAGTTATAAAATTTAAAACCACCTTCATAAGGTTCAATGTATGAAAATCCATGGTTGTTATATTTAGCTGATTGAAAAAAAACAAAGTAACAAGCTGCCTCTACCCAGCTTTTTGATGTAGTGGTGCCGTTAAGGTTTGACGTGTTAGTGAACTATCGATAAACATTCCAGACAACAACTATATGTATTTACAACGGTGCTGCTGATTAAGAATCTGAAATAAAAAATGGGATCACCCCGACTTTGTTTTTGAACTATAGCCAAAAAAAAAAAGGTATGTTGTCACTTCTTATGTTTTAAACCACGCAAGTCTGGAAAAGTCAAATTTTTGACGTTTTGGATTGCCTGCCAAAAAAACCCTTCTCGATAACATTTTGGATCCAAATATGTTGAGTCCCGCTGTCGTTCTAAAATTTGAATAAAAAATAGTGTCACGACTTACCGTTTCATTAAATGCCTAAAACAACTAAAATTTTAGTGTTTTTAACCATTGGGCCGCCCGTTGGGCCGCAAAGAAAAGTTCGCGGCACATTCAGTATGCAGCAAAGCAGTGAACGCATGCGTAGAAGATGCGCGCCTGAAAGCGGGCGTAGAGGACTCGCGATTGAAGTGATTTGTTTTTGTTTATAAATTCTTCACATGAATAAACGCAAACAAAATGCACAGAGATCCACGGTGTCTGCGCGTGGAACTTTCGCACCTCAAATGATGCAAAGTACATTCTTTTCCGCGAGAGAGGAGAGGAGTGGGTGCTTTAAAATTGATGCTCAAAGCTCAAAATAGCTTGCGCGTAAACAGACCCACGTAAATCAAACACCTCAGTCAAAATGGAATTTTGCTGCCCTTCGTAGTGGCCTTAGCGGACCAGCACTGCCGGCAGACTTAGAGGAATAAAGGTATGATTTTGGAACCGGTAATCTATTACGACGATGAAACCAAGGCATTACCATTATTTTAAGTGAAGAACGCGGCCGGAGGCCGAGTTCTTCCACGCAAAATAATGGTGTCGCCGGGTAAATCGTCGTAAAGAGAGACCGGTCCCAAAATCTACCTTTATTTCATTCTTACACAGCTTTATCATTAAGGGCAGTGTGAACCTTGAGTTTCCGAGTATATATTTTGGTTGGTAAACTTGCAAATATTTGAATATTGTATGTAAAAGTATACCTTTTAGAAAGAAAATTGGACGATGCACCCAATGATGGCGTCGGATTAAGTAAAACTTCCGCATTTTGCGAAAAATACTAAAAAAACGAGTTTTGCCCCAAATTTCAGACAGCATAACAAAAACAATTTGAGTTTTCATTATTTCTTATGTTATTTTTTAGAAACAAGACAAATGTCTAGGGACGTTTTTTTCATTTTTTAAAAAAATAGAGCTTTTCGAAATTATAGGAAAATGCAAAAAAAAGTTTGATTTTACTTTTCTTTGCCAAATTGAGTATATATGGAGGAATTTCTTTAGTAGAAATCGAAAAATGAAAAATTGAGGAAAGAAGAAAAACCGTCCCTAGAGGAAAAAGGACCGATTGCTATCGTAGGCAAGTTAACCTTACCTTTTACTTGGTATTTTTTGAAGTTATCTTGTCTGAAAAATTTGCCAAATTTTGCGAAAATTGAACATTGAGAAAATCGTTGTGTTAGTAAAAACGGAGTGACTTTCAGCCATTCAGCTGTCTCGGTCTCAAATAACTTTATTTTGAAACTTCAAAATGAAGTATGTTGTGCAAGGTGATGAAATACATCTTCTGCACTATTGATCAAACATATTTTGCCTCTAACTCCAGAAATTAGATGAAATTGAAATTTCATCTGTCTAAATTAGCGCTGTGTTTACATTTCAAATATTATTTTTCGTTTGTCCAAGATGAGTTCGCGCAAAAGTACATTAAAACACGCGCACGCTCATTAGCAGCAAAAAATTCACCGCGAGACGCGATGGTGAGCCTTGCGCCTGACGGCATGAAATGTGCTTAAATTCCCGCCGTTTAGACCAAGAGGGTTTGGTGACTTTAAATGGTCAAATGTTGTTTTTAAATCGGCAAAAATACAGTTCAGGATGTCATGCATTGGGAACTTTTGGTAACTATAGCACACAGTTTGATGTTTAATTTTTAAAATGGTGCAAAAATCAAAATTCGTGCAAAACAAAAGCACCAGGGTTGACAATGCCCTTAAGGTCATCGTTAACTCAATTTCGCGATGCTTACGGCTTAAATAAACAAGAAAAGGATTGCCACACCCAGTGACAACAATCGAACAAACCGTTGAACGCAGAGAACATACGCAACGAAAAGTTGGCAGGCGCGCGAACGTAGCGCGTACTACCTGGTTCAATTAAACCCAATTGAACCGGGCAGCAGCCAATGAAATTGCTTACCCATTTGACAGCTGTTTAGGAATGTAGGTACTTACACAGCAGTGATTATGTGGACGCGTTTTATTTAAAAATGGTACCTACAGGTATAATTCTAAAATATCAGAAAATCGATCTTTGCCAGTCTGTGTAACACATAGGTATCCTAAAATATTCCTTACAAGTGGTGTAAATCCAAAAGCAACCTAATAGGACCAAATCGATTATTTTAGTCATTAATGTCCGTGCGGACACTTATTACACCGCATGATTGAATGGGAGGGTCATATATCTTACCGGTGTCTTCTTCTTTCTGTCATTTTTAGTGGATTAAAAGAATTAGGAAAATTCTCACAGGACTTGTCCTTTAAGCTATTCCTGCAAATTTCAAATATTTAGACTCTTTCAGGTGAATCACAGATAGTGTTTAAGTTCAACATAATTCTCAGTGCCAAAATTTAAATTCTTAAGATTTAAAAGTTCTCTATAGTAGGCAAAATAATCTTGATTTATTAAATGCTAGTCAATACCTTTGATAGATTTTTCACTGCTGCAGAAAAAATTTAATCAATTGAGGTAATCTTTTTGACTCGCCCTTGTTAAATTAATAGTGTCTAAATGCCAGGTTATCTACTAAAAATTCTGTTTCTTCATAATATTAAAGGCACTATCATCAGTGATTTGCTTAAATCAGAAAATCGAACAAAACATCAACAAATCAGATTTGTTGCTTGTATGTAACAAAGTATAGGTGTCCTAACATTCTGCCAAATGAGTAGGACCCAGAAGCAACCTTAATAAGGAAAAATTGACATTTTTGTATTTTAGTCATTTTCGGACACTTACTACAAACAAAGTGAAATGGAGATGTTTATCTTTGAACACTGCCGTTTTCCTTCCTTTTCTGTCAATTTTTCGCGTTGAAAGAAGAACTTACGAGGATTTCTTCGGACTTGCCCTTCACTTTAAGCTATTCCTGGCAAATTCAGGTTATTTGACTCATTTGATAAATCACTGATAGTGGCTTTAAGTTTAATAGACTTTCTGGCAATTTTAGACAAAGGGTTTATTCCAGCTCTCAATATTTTAAAAATCTAACCTGTCTTCTACTACCTATCTTGCATCAGGCTTCAACTTGGTCTATATATTTGGGGAAGTAGATCTCCAATGTTGGTTTGTCAATTAATCTTTTCAGGCAGCTTTTTACACCTTAAAATATGTAAAACCCGACCAATAGTATTTGGTCATGTGTATGCAAGTAGGTCATAAGTACAATCGCTGCCTTGTGGTACATCGGATATGCAGCCATGTATGATGGATGACTCTTATCTTTTGTCAGTGGCTGTGAAATGGTTATTCAGGCAAAAAGTACCGAGGAACATTTCACCGAAACCACTGACCAAAGACTTGGCATCAAATTATTAGGTGGGATGGGATGTCTGCCAAATGGCAAGCTATTCAATTAGGAACCTTCTTGCACTCACATGACAGTCTATATGCTGATCAGTGGGTACATGGCTTATAGTGGAGCGGTTTTGGACTGACAAAAATTGTCGACACCCTCCCCTCGGTACAAAACAAAAACGCAAACCCACTTCTATTCCGCAACGATAGTAATAAATAATTAAACAAATGATGGTTGTGGTCAAAAATTGGTGGCAGGGGTGTTTTGGTAAACAAATCATGTTTGGGGCTAAAAAACTTAGAATATCAAGATTATTAATTTCTTAGCAATAAACAATTTTAATCATCATGGCATATATCAATCTCTGACATTTAATTATAGATTCTCGTTTTATTCAATATATAAAGGGTATAGAATTTTAGCCCCAAAATCACCGTTTCCTAAATAAAAGGCATCATTTTATCACAGTCACCACAACGAGTCTTACCTGACCCCTTTATGCCAATTGATAAAGCCTATATCAATAACAAAAAAGGTATACATTAAACAATAAGATTGTAATATTTTTACCTTAAAAAATTAAAAAATAATAATTTCGCTTAACTTGCAGCCCAATATGATCATTTTTCGGCATAGAAATCATCCCTGCACCAAATATTCAACAACAACATCAGTTTCCTTCAATCTTATATATTTATCCTTCAAAAAAGGTGGTTGTGTTGTTGTAAGGTGGGGAGGGGTAACTCGAAAACTAGAAGAATTTTCAGGCTCGGCCCGATCCGCTATACTACTTGAGTACATTAATTGCTTGCTTATCCCCAATGCATGCAACAGCATGCAACGTGTTTTTCTATACGTAAAAACATGGTATAGGATTTTGCGAAAACTTAAAAGCAGTAATGTCAATTGAATTGCTAAATAATTGTGGTCAAGTTTGAAAATTGCAAAAACACTCCAATGTGCATTTCAATTCCAAGACCATGTACAAATTTATATAAGGATGTTTCTAAACATAATGGCGTGTATTCTTGATTAATATTGGCAAAGTAGTCCCAAGATAATTTTTCCAGATGTAATTATAAATATCGGGTTTCAATCAAGGAGCCCACTTGAAAACCTCAAGTTTGACGAGGTGATGGTGGGGTCGTGCTGAGGATCAGCTTGGTTCCCTCTTTAAGTTGAAATGCTTTAATTCCTCACTTTTAAATTTATCAACCCCTGGAATGCTGCAATTCTGTAATACATTGTCTATTTTAGGGTGTGAAATATTGTACTCCTTGGCCTAATGGAATGATTTCAGTAAATTCCACATTTTATGGTGTGAAAAAATCTGAGTGTCATATTTTACCAGAGGAATATGTTTCTGTCAATCCCAATAGTGCACTATGATAGAGATTTTAACCTCCCTCCCAGCAAATTAATTAATCATGTTTTGTAATTTTACCAGAGGATTTTGTTCAGTCAATCGCATAGGGCTGTCGACGCTGACGTCGCAGTTCGGCCATTTTGAGGTCGGGGAAGTTATAGAGCGGCGGCCATTTTGTTGTGATGATTCCCATAACCGCCGTGTCAATGACATAAAATGCGCCGAATGTTTACACCTGAGTGATAGCAAGAAGCCTGGAATGGTACCGCTAGCTAGAATAACATGCACAATTTTAGAATGCCTATTCGTTTCACTTGCAAGGTATAAACAATCCAAAGAAATGGTCATAGTGTCCAAATGGCAAACGGTCTTGTAGAAACACCCGTTGTTAATCACCTCCGAAGAACCAGGGCTGCGATGACTAAGATTTGTATTTATTAAAAGTATGCGCAGTGTTGTTGTCGTGGATTATACTGCGCACCGAGGGCCATGATAAAGGCTAAGCATGGGCAAGTGACCGATGAGTAGACACCCTATAGTGCCCCTCCCCCCCCCCCCCCCCCCCACAACTACCGCTTGGGCAAAAAAAATAATTGTTGTATTGGAGTAAACGGGCCAGTGGCAAAGGGTAGGGAGGGCGGATTTTTTTTTTTTTTCAATAATGCATTACTACATAAATCATCAACATACCAGAACACAAACACAAAAAGATTGAGAAATCGTTAAAAACTCAGAGTAAAAAAACACCTGAAAAATAAGTTTTGAAAATCAATAAAAAATTAAAGGGTAGGTATATACTTTTGTACAGGGCTTGATTTTCAAAATTAGGGTCCGGGTCGGCGGTTTACTCCCAACCACTTTTTTTTTTTTTGCTTAGCTCATCTGCATCTAAGCATATTTTGATTGGTCACTGGGACTTGAAAATACAATTCCAATGTACATGAGCAAATCAGAGATGCTGTAAGATGGTGTTGGTTTGCACAGAGATGTAGAAGCACTATTTTGATTGTTACTCAGAAGAGCTACTCATGTTGTTGTCCTATATTGGGCTCATTGTATCATAAGTGGTAGCGCCCAGGGGATTTAACTTAATGAGTTCAGGTGACTCTTTAGACCATTGAATCACACAAATCAATTTTGTTGGTATATAAACTGCATACACATTCAAGTATTATGGCAAACCAATATGCCCATTTTTTTAATTTACAACTTAAAATCTGTTCTCTCTCACATTTGTTTTAAAAAATCACTGAAATTGGTTAATTATCAGGATTAACTACCAATAATTATGTAGCGATTTGGAACCCGGTTAGATTTTGCTCTTGGTCGACTTTGAGACCGTGTCTGCTTACTCTGGCTTTGTTATCTTTGTTTTGCCATTTAGAATTAATCCACTATTTCTAATGTGTCACATTCTCATTGTTATGGTGCTACCGCTACCCCAGGTCACTAAAACTTAATAAAACTGACATGCATGCAATCTCAAAAACTGAACCAAGTGTCATATCCAACAGGGTCCCATGTTTTATGAATCTTAACGACCAAATGGATTATTTGGTAGTTCCAAAATAAATCAGTAAAGTCAGGTTTGGTTATGCCCCTGTGTTTAGTGGATTCTAGAAGCAGAAATGTCATTAATATGCTAAATAATTCAGTTGGCGCAAGGTTTGAAAATTACAAAAAACACTTAATCCAATCTGCATTTTTCAATTCCAAGCCATGTAAATGTGTAGAAAGAAGTTCTAAACAAATGGCTGTATTCTTTAAAATAGGGGCAAGATGTCAGCCAAGATAGTTTTAATGATACCAAAATCTCAAGTTTGATGAGGTGAGTCGTGAGGGTCAGTGCTAGGATCAGCTGGTAACTCTTTAAAGTGGGTAACCCAATCATGATCCAAATTTTCATATGATGTTTTAATATCCTTCACATGGAACCATCACCAAAACCATCTTATTACAAATTTTGAGTTAATCGACCCCCGTTGGATAGTACATCAAAATTGTTAAATGGCCCATAGACAGTGCGTGTTATAAATGTGGTATACCACACTTGTGAGAACGTTTTGTTCATAAAATCGAACATTTCCCTGGGCCTAAAATTTCACTAGGGTAATGAGAATATATGACCTCTTCTGTCTTTTGAAACCAAAAATCCCATTTTGATGGAGTACAAGTGTGGTGTGGGGGGTGGGGGGGGGGGGGGCAGGTTTTGTCTATCAGGCACCTACCTTTAAGTAATTCTATCATTCCAACACTTTGTATTTATCTTACACCTGGATTGCTGTATTTTCTGTAATATTTTAGGGTGTGAAATCTTGTACTCTTGGCTAGTGGAATACATAATTCAACCAATTCCACATTCCACAATTACAGTGCGATAAGCTGAGTGTATATTTTTTATCAGGCCCTTGACTGATCAAATAATGAATCAGTTGTTTTGCATTTTAAACCAGAGTATATGTTCCAGTCAATCCCATATGGTACTATGATAGAGAATGTTAACTCTGTGGGCACTACCTGTCTATCGATCCGCATCCTAAGCATTGGGTTTTTGATGGTCCAGTGTGGCAATTCCTTTGAAATTTTGTATAGCAGTTTTGACAATGGTATCACCAATGGGATGCTTTTATATATTTTGGCATTGTAAACAATGCTATACAAGCCAAATTTGTGTAGCAGTTTACTTCAAAATGGGAAGCATTTTGCTATGCTAAACGGGAATTTGGCACACTGCTGTCACTTGGAACTTGAAAGTAAAATCATGTAATGGAGTAAATTCAGAGATGGCTGTAAGAAGGTGTTATGGTTACACGAGATATATAAGCAGTTATTTTTGTTGGTTACTTAGAGGGGCTATCTCATGTAGTGTCCTGTAATGAGCAATCAGAGCTGATAGTCATAATAGGTGGTAGCGCCCAGGGGATAACTTATGGGTCATATGACATCATGTAGAGTGTGTAGATGTTTGTAATATGCATACAAATTCAGTATTTATGAACTAAATAAAATTGGCAAATTTTTAATTTACATATAACTCAAAAGATCACATTTCCACATTTGTTTCAAAAATCACTGAATAAAATTGGTTACAAAGCAGGATTAACTACAAATTGTGATGCGATTTGGAAACCTGTTAGATTTTGTTTTTGTTTCGATTTTGAGACTGCTGCTTACTGGCTTTGTGATCTTTGTTTGTGCCTTTATGAATTATCCTCTTCTTGATTCGCTGTAAATTGCCACGATAGGCTCTGTTTCCCCCAATCGGTCAAACAAATCACAGGGCAACATGTTGTTTTTTATACAGGAAGGTTTGAATTCTCCCCCCGCGCAATAACCGTGTGCTTTGTGTGGGACCCAATGGCTGTGGAGGGGCAACGAATCCTATTACTTGGCACTGGGTCTAACAGTATTTATAATGTTGCACATTAGTGGCTGCCCCCCAGGTGACTGAAAACCAGTGGGGTACCAGAGGTGCCGTGGCCCCTATATCTTATATCGTCAGTTGAGATGAACCCGTCAGTTCACTGTGAAGAATTCAGGTCATGGCGCTTGCAGCCGGATAGCTGGCAAAGTATAGGTTTTAAAGTTCATGGTCACGTGCGACAAGTAAATTTACAAAATCGTGCAGAATTAGCCCCTGAGACATTTAAAGCATATACAAACCTAAAATTTTCAGGGGGCTTTTCCCCCTCGTCCCCACCAAGGCGTCGCGTCCTAAGCGGGGCCCTGACCTACCCCGTTTTCCTGGCCCCCTCATCTGAAAATCCGGCTACCACTGGAAAAACTTGAAACTAACATGCGACAATCTGAACCTGCCAAGTGTGCTATTTTTATCACTATTATCATTTACCTACACCCATTTGTTCTCATGCAAACAACAAATCAATGGTTTTGTGCTATACCACACACGACCGGTAGCCTCACGAACCACCATTGATATCTTTTTTGTTTTTAAAACTTTTAAAATGAACAAACAAGAGATAAATACTAATTGGATTATATGGTGTGTCCAAAATAAAAATTGGCAAAGTCTTAAGTAATGCCTTGTTTAAAAAGCTGTAACAACTTCTTGAACGAATCTTTGACTGCTTTTTCAACTGTCACTATGTACTAGCAAGTCAACCTGACCTTTGTTTCTTTTATGACATTTTGTCTTTTTCATTATTAATAAAAATATATCCATTTTTGAGAATTGTATCTTTCAAAATTTTTTGTCCCTTCATTAAAAAGTAAAGTGAGTGAGGCGTGCTTTGTTCGATCCCTGACACAAACGAACATTATTGCTACCCCTGCTCCACTGCCCCACCCCCCAAAACGCCTGTTCCGTAATTTTTTTAGCCTATAACATAGATGCCTCATGGTATCGAGTAGAATGTGCACATAGGCAAGCAAGCATATTTCTAAACTAGTCCCCTGTGTTGTCAATAGACGATTGCACGATCCCCATAAGGCATCTTGTATTCTTGTTAAGTTCCCATTTCATCCAAATTTGTACCAGAGTTCATGTTTAACAAAAAATTCTGTTGTTCGTTTGCGTCCCGGACAGTGCCTAAAACTTACAATACAAAGATTCCTTTCACGTGAAGTTTTTTGTTAACTGACAGAAAAGTTGAAGAATATCATAGTAACAAAAAACACTGAGGCACTGTGTGAAATTTACTACGACGACCAAAGGCGGTATTTTTTCGATCATCACCTGACCTGCTTGCACCTGCGGCAATTACCAACATTGGTGCAACTCCGTCAGGATAAAGTAATTTTCTAGTATTGTATAAGCACTGACCGTATGTTTTTAGGTGCTTGAGGCTGGTAACAAGTTCCCGGATGGAATGGGCACTAACGCGTGCATTATGGAATCATGCAAAATTGAAAACTTGGCAGGTATTCAAGTAATGACATTTTTTTTTAAAATAATTTGAATTTATTTTGAATGTTCGAGGATTGTGTTTGGGGGCATTTTTTTTTTTTTTTTTTTAATGTTTTTACTTTTTTTTAACTTGTCTGTTGTCCTAAAATGTAGTTGTCAATGTTGGCCTTGAAGGCTTTTGCATTTGCAACCTGGGCTGGTCAGTCACAATACCATGTTCACAAGGTCACAAAACGCCCAGTGTTTAACTCCCTGAGGTCTGAAAATTTAACAATTATTTTACGTCACTCCAAATTGTGTCCACATGATGGGGCCAACACTCTCACATCTCCTCCGCTTCTTCCTATCGGGAGTTTCGACCGGAAGTCCAAAACATACGGAAGCCGTGGACTTTCGGGTGCGTGATATTGAACACAGGAATTTGTTACACAGATGACCTTGCTAGGTCACCTCACTCATTATCCTGGCTGTCCACACAGGACAACACTCCAAAACACTCCTGAGGTTTATCAGAGTTTGAGCGTCCCCCAAGTTTTTAGGGGGGATAAACCCTGCTAGACCTCAATAAACTCTGGAGTTTTAACTCCGAATGCATCCACACTGCCAAAATCCCCGATCAACCTCCAGAGTTTTTGAACTCCGGAGTTTTCAGCAGTCAGCCTCCGTGTTGACCGACTAATGTTGACAACTATGTTTAGTTTCCCCAACCAGTCCGGAAAATACCAGCAAGGTTAACGGCCCATGTTCCTTTTTAATATAACAGCTCAGGAAGTGGAATCTTGTTACAAGCATTCTCTGCCCCCCCCCAAAAAAACCAAACAAACCTCTTGTATTATATGTTTAAGCATTAAACATTTCCCCACACTTAGAAGACTGGTGTAAGAACGATTGCGCACGATTGAGGGCCTCATTAAATGATTTTGCGTTAACGTCAGAGCTTTGAGAAACAGACGTTTGTTGAGCATTGGAAATTTGTAATTTGCATGTTTCAAGCTGCAATAAATTTCCCCACATGTTCCATCTTAAGAATAGGTTTAGCAAATAAACCATTCTATCTTTGATGCCTCTACTTTCCGCATCAAAATCGGAAATTGAGTGAAGTTTCAGACATTTTTACTGCCATCGTTCTATATCTAGTTTTTCTCTTTTGGCCGTTGATCCTACACAGTTAACAAGTAATATTTCGAACTCTATTTCCTTCTAATTCACATTTCAACTTTTATCATAAGCCGACATTTTTATGGCAAATCCTGCAGGTTTAACCTTTATACTCGTACCATATTTGACTGGCATTGTTTAATAAACTTGTGGCGTTTTCTATTATGCATAGATTCAACTCTTCGAAATTTTGACTGTTCCTGCATGTCGCCCTGGTTGAAGAATCCCCGATCAGATATTTCCTTTACACACCCTTCACCTATATAGTTCTCCTTATTAGGTTTGTACCTGAGTCCCCCTGCCCCTCCTTTCCCCCCCCAAAATAAAACTACAAACAAACTTTCCGGATGATAAGTTCATACGTTTTCAATGACTGAAGGATTTATATAGCGGATCCATTAAACGAATATCACCGTAGCTTCAAAACGGGCGATTTTCATAGGCCCCATATCTCAGTGGAGTGAATTCAACCTGCACCAAATATAAACCCATCCTGACTTTATATCCATTAATGGACTCGCGTGCACTCTTCAGACACAAATTAAAGGTGCAACAAGATATTTTTTGAGGCAAACCCAAATTTGTCCTCATAGTATTTCCATATAGACTAGACAAACGAGTTTCTTTTCTTACCTTTATTTGGCTACAGAAATGTCTAAAGCGGAGAAAAAAAAGTTGATTCGGATTTGCTTATATTTCAAGTAAAACATAGGCTGAATTTTTGTTTTTTTTGGCTCTATACGAAAATTAAATTAATTTAAAATGGGGCATTTTCGTGATCCACACCTCGTCCCCCCGACTCCCTAAAAAAAAGTTGAGATTTTTTATATCATCTGAACCTTTAGCTTAAGTAAGCCACGATGTAACTAATCTTACGTGTAATTCGGTCGTATCTGTAGAAATTCGCATTTTGTATTTTCTTGGTCCGTAACAACAAAATGTTACAACACAGCGGGCCCATGGTACCGTGGGAAACCAGTAATTGGTCATAATACAAAACCCCAAGATTGGGATCAACGCAACTTTGTGATAAGCTTTCTCAGGATATCTAGTGAACAAATGAACAACAAAGGTGTGCTGGAATCACGAAATGCAACCTCTTTAACAATTTTTGTACAAAGAACACTTCTCAGCTTAAAATCTTTCAGATGGGTTATTTTGATGGAAAGCTTTGCATCGGTGCAAACATCAGTACTTCGATTTTTTTGGGACATCTCTCCATGTGAAATCTCTCATTACCAACCGTTTAAAAGCAAAGAGGTAGCGGATCAGGCTTTGGTCGGGTCAGATTTGAGGAAAACCGGTTGGTCTGAGGCTGGCATTTCACCTCAACTTTACGGGAAATTCGCGGAAGGCTTAATTCCTTGAGTGTTCTGTTATTTCCTTTTAAAGGTGCATTTTGGTGAGCCTAGCACTTTTATTGTTGTTTACAATTTCACTAGATATCTTTATTTAAGAAAGTTTATTTTCCAAAAATGTAAGTTGAATTGTGATGTTGCGTTGGATGTTTACGAGTGAATTAGGTACGCACTGCCCCATAAGGGAAATAATGTTGTAATTTCTGTCCATTTATGGCAGCAAATACAAATTACAAATTCTTTTTGAAGCAGATTGAATTTGCATGCAAGATTAGGTGTGGCATACTTAACTTGGGCCAACGGTTCAGTTTCTTTGAGGTAAATTGGGGGGGACGAGGCTTGGATCAGAAGTGCCCATTTAATAGCATCTTTCAAGATACTGGAGCAACATTATAGTCGATTCGCTTTGAAACGTTCATCCCCCTGGAGTTTTTGACTTATTTTAATTAAATGAGAGGGATCAACCAAGCTCTACGGAAAATAAAGAATTCAAATGGCCGTGCCACAAACCGGATTTATCTTGGGCGGACACTCCTGTCATTTAAACTGACTCACCTGCCCCTAAATACAATTTCATTCATGCAGGGACACCGCACTATAGTGTATTTCACAGGCCTTAACATTGCCACAATAAGTGACAACATGATTAATAACCGAAGTCCCTGCGCCTCATATGAATTTTTCAACCTCCGCAAGCATGGTACGGGGTCACATATCAAATGAATCAAGTAAGATGGAGATGGATAAAGACACTATCTGATTTACCCGGAAGTTTAAAGTATTTGAACTTAGCAGGAGTAGCTTAAAAAAGTGAAGGATAAGGCTGTATGACTCTCATAAGGTATATTTTTCCCAACTGAAAATTGGACAGAAAAGGAAAAAGCAAGTTTTCAAAGATGTGAAACTCCCTTACATAGTAGTAAAGTGTCCGTATGGACAACGATGATAAAACTTCCGAGTTTGTCCTCAACTGTTGATTTTGGGTCTTATCACTTGCAGGTATTTAGATACTATACTGGTTACACAAATTCAAAAGAAATCTGATTTTTGATGATTTTTTTTTTCGATTTTTTACTTGCAAGTCCCTGATAGTGCCTTTAAAAGTTGACTCGGAGATTTCCTGATGAGCACCCCAATTTTCAAACAAATCTTTTTTTTTTGCATTGTGTGTCCATATAACGAATTACTTGTGAAATAGCTAAGCTCACCTCGAAGTCCTTCAGGAAGAAACCAAACGTTGTTCTTGTTAACACATTATCCAGGCAAACTGTTATACTTTACATAAAATGTTTACTGCATGAAACAAGAAATCTGATCATAAACTTTGGGAATAGGGCATTTTAGGTGACTATGTATAGTTCTAGTTTGGCTATTTCTATTTTAATACACACAACAAGATTTCAAACCTCTGGATCAAGCCATTCATAACAACCTCCGCCCTTGTAAAGTACTTAAGTTAATATATTTACTTATTTTAGCCGTTTCAGCAGGATGCCAGACCAGGCCCAGCAGTGCAAAAGTGCACTTAAAGGTGAACGAGTGGATTTCATCAGAACAGGTGTCCATAAAAATGTGAAAATTCTAATTTTTTATACTGGTGCTTTTCTCTCAAAGAATTCCCATCTGAAAGGATTAAGCTGAGAACTGTTTTCTTTGGTACAAATTTGTGAAAATTCTACTTTTGTATAGAAGCAAATAAATTCATCCTATGTTTTCTATTGAAATATCAGCATTACCAATCACCTTTATTCTCATTTTAATTATTTCTGTAGCCAAACATAAAAGGTGGGAATCTACTGATTGTTCTCTAATACCTATTTAAATTACTCACATAGCACCTACGATATGGATGACTTGAAATTCTCTTGTTGCACCTTTAAAGGGGAGCCTTGAACATCAAACCAGAAAATAAAAGTATGGACCAAAATATGTATGAGGAAGACAAAACAAGAATTACAAGTGAAAAACAACAAAGTTACCATTGCTGAAATTTATGTAGTCAGGTTTTGATTGGAAATTGCAAACATTCTAAATTACATCAAATTGCTTCCAAATATGTGGAAGTGAGTATGAATTAATTTTAGTGTGCTTGCATTATTTTCTTGTCATCTTGTTATACTCACTCTTTATTATATAAATATTGAACACCTGCTACGAGTGAAATAATAAAAAATATATATGAGGACAAATTTAGGGTTTTGCATTTTACATCGTCACATAGTAACAATCATTGCATTTATCAAATCATGTGAAAAGTTTTATAAAACCTAGAATCAATCACTTTGTTAATCCCATTGAAGGGTTTTTGAAATATGTTTGGAATATCTGCATTTTACAGCAATAGCAGACATCTTTTAAGGGATAGCGAGAGTGATCGCTCCCCTACAGTTCTCCCTAAGCCTGGGGGTTCTTGGATTTTGGTCAGGTACCCATGCTCATTCAAAAAAAAAAGAGGGACTAGCTGCGAATGTGGGACTACCACTAGGGGTATCAAATTAACAATAATCAAGTTCTAGTCCCACAAGTTAAAGTTAAAGATTGTGACTTGCTCAGTGATATAAATAGGAAAATGAACCTAAACATATCAGCAAAATAACCCTGCCTGTGTAATTTTTCTTTAAAATTGGTTATTTTAAAAGTATATTCATGTATTGAAAATATGTCCTGCTAGGGGTATTATCTTATGGCAAATTGGTCCTGTTATGGGAATATTTTCACCGGAGTCTGGTATATTTCTATTGAAAACTGGTCCTGTCAGGGTACATTTTCACAGGAAAGAGCGGGGAAAGAGGTCCCGTTAGGGTCACTTTGAGAACCCCTGGAATGAGCATGGGTACCCAACAAACCCTGACTATCCCCCCCCCCCCACGGGTCCCTAAGTACATTGTAGGAGAGTGATTTGTAACTCTTCTTGGATGATTATTTTTGATGTACATATCGCTGTTCGTTGCTCCCCAGAATATAGTCTCCTTTTGATTTTTCAGAGCACTATCTCTTTTTTAAAAGACAATGTCTGAATAGGAGATATTTTGAGAATGTAAAGGGGCATTTTGTAATCCACATTTTAGTCCCCCGACTTGCCCAATCTTACGTGTAGATTCAATCTACTTCAGAATTTTGTATTTTCTGTCCACGTAAACAGATCGACAGAAATTACAACACAGTGGCCTATCGGGCGACGTGATTCTAACAGTCTCGCATAACATCAACTGAAATTTTGGAAGTAACCTTTTCTTGAAGATATCCGTAGTGAACCATAAACAAACATGAAGGTTAGGATCACAAAATGCATCCATTTGTCAGCAATTCCCATTTAAACATACTATAGGTTTTCCCGTTCGGTTTCGCACAATGTTCATCCGAATTCAACAATTGCTTAAAAAAAAAAAAAAAAAAAAAGGAAAGAGCGGGGAAAGAGGTCCCGTTAGGGTCACTTTGAGAACCCCTGGAATGAGCATGGGTACCCAACAAACCCTGACTATCCCCCCCCCCCCACGGGTCCCTAAGTACATTGTAGGAGAGTGATTTGTAACTCTTCTTGGATGATTATTTTTGATGTACATATCGCTGTTCGTTGCTCCCCAGAATATAGTCTCCTTTTGATTTTTCAGAGCACTATCTCTTTTTTAAAAGACAATGTCTGAATAGGAGATATTTTGAGAATGTAAAGGGGCATTTTGTGATCCACATTTTAGTCCCCCGACTTGCCCAATCTTACGTGTAGATTCAATCTACTTTAGAATTTTGTATTTTCTGTCCACGTAAACAGACAGAAATTACAACACAGTGGCCTATCGGGCGACATGATTCTAACAGTCTCGCATAACATCAACTGAAACTTTGCCATTTGTCAGCAATTCCCATTTAAACATACTATTATGCCAAGTCTCATTTTACTTGATCTTTACTCTAAAATAAGAAATTATTAAATGAAGAGATTCAAACTATGCAGCAACATTTCATTCTGTAGTCTTGATCGATTACAGGATGCTATAACAACCATCTGACAGAAAGGCATTGTTTTTGGTGTTACTGCAATATCTTATGAATAAAGCTCACATATACAAGGCTGCTTCTAACACGATATAATGAGTCTTGACGTGTATAACAACTGCTTTCGCAGAAACAAAGTTCACTCTCTCCATTTATTTATTTGGGCTTAAGTGCAAATTATTCATAAATATATTCAACTCAGTGCAAGGCCAAAGTAACCACTACAGTGGTCCCAAGTCACACTAATTTTAAAATTTATAATAACCACTCTCTAATTGTATTTGATAGACATAAGAAACTTGTACAGTAACACATTATTTTGTTTCCAAACTTGGCTTGAGTAGGATATTTTTTGTTTTCTCAGTTTGGTCATGGTTATAATTATAGCGGGGGTATGTCCAAGTTATGGCCTGACCGTTAAGTTGAGTATGGGACACAATTTTTTTTTTTGTCTGCAAATGATAATTAGGGTTTGTACAATAAGATTCTGCCGGTTGCCACCTTGGCAGTCCTTGAGCATTTGAGAAATCCAAGATGGCATTGCCATAAATGATAGAATTATCTATTTAACCCTATATATCAAACTATTGAGTTACTAGATAACTTAGGACCCAAAAACCAGTGCATGGCACTTGTAACACAATAAAATCACTCCAATACAAAATGGAACCCAATCTATAATTTTAAAATTATGCCCTATACAGCAAATACCTGCGATAAAAAAAATCATTAATGGTATACTGTGAACCGCTCCAAGGGAACTGCTTAAAATAAAGAGGAAGGGATGCTTTGAATATTTTGAGCACCTGAAAATGTTTATTATCAAGTTTTTCAAGAAAAACATTTGTTTCACAAAATAATGAAATATTTGCCACAGCGGCAAATCTGATGCGTGCTCCAACTGGAAACTAAGATCAAATTCCTCTGGCCTAACAAGCATTTATATGGTGTACCAGTCCCACAGTATACAGTGTTAAAGTAAAATACAGGGTTCCCAAGAAATAAGTTCCCACCTAAAATTCAGGGCTTTGTTTCATACTTCACTTAAGAACTACATGAATTGGGAAAGTTTTTAAACGTTTTGAAGAGAGGAGAAAACATGTGGCTCTACCACAAAAGTCGTTGCCTTTCAAAAACGCTTGGCATCAACATCAAGACACACTCCCTTTTTCCAAAATGATTTCCGTCAGAAAGTGGCACTTTACCGTATTCGATGTGTAAAGTCAAAAAATTGTCAATTTTACCAACAACGATTCATTTCCATATCAATTGCGGTCTGAAGTAAATAAGCATAAACATGGACACATGGTAAAACAATAAACAAACAAGACAATAGCAGAATCAAACAATGAGATTAAGCTTTAACTTCATCTATCAAATAAGTCCTTTTTCTATTGCTCTTTTTTTATGAATGCAACGAGGAATGTTTGAAATATAAGCTTAATTGTTTTGTCATCCAGGGTGAGACGAATTGTCAATGTTTCCTCCATCTGCACTGATGACATGATTTTAAGTGTTTACCACTCTGTTTACCAAAATGCGATGTTCTTGATGAATGTGATTCCATGCTCACTTGGGATAAATTCCACCACCTTGATCCAGCGTAGCCTTCGCCTTTATGTGTCCATCTGCTTCACATTTACAGCAATTTCATTTCATTAGTTGTGTGTTTGTTTGTCTGCATATTTTTTCTTGCTTGTTTATTTGTTTTGCCTATCATTCTGTTCATAGCCTATTTCTTCCAGACCGCAATGAATATAAAGAAGGAATGAATCGTTGTTATAAATTGATAGTCTATCAGTTTAACCTTTGAATAACGGTAAAGTGCCACTTTTTCTGACAAACATCATTTTTGGAAAAGGGAGTGTGTGTTGGATGCCAACGTGTTTTTTTTTGAAAAACAAAGACTTGTGGCAAAGCCAAATGTTTCCTCTCTTTAACACTCTTTTTCAAAAAATTCTAAACATCCAGTCTAAGTGAAGTTATGCAACAAAATGTCGTCGAATTTTAGGGGGAACTTAATTTTTGGGAACCCCTTAGAATGTGATGTGAGTAACAACATAAAATGTTTGCTTTATCAAGAATTTAGTCAACCACATAAACAGGTTTGATTATTATTTATTATATGATAAGCTTTCAGTGCTCCAACAATCAATTTGAGGGTGAGCTGTGGTGAGGATAAGTAAGATCTCACAATACCCCTTTAAATATAGTGTCTGGAACAAGGAAAAAGGGCTAATATGATCCCATGTGTCAATTCAGGAAGATTTGAGTAGAAAGATGTTGCGTTTGCTAACAGCTGGTAGCTGCTTCCTGCTTCCTCAGACTGACTGCAGACTGGCAACTCATACCCTCTTCCAACTTACACTGCAGAGTGTATAGTGCCATTGTTCCCTGAAATCAAGAGTAAGGAAATGCACATCTACTAGTTTGGCTCACAATCTAGGAAATCTTTTGCAGTGATTTGAGTAGAATTTGAAGACGTTGGGTTCGCTGACAATCTGGTAGCCTTCCTCATACTGACCTGAGACAATATACCTAAAAGAAGATGGGACGCAAGCTGGGTAGTCCCATTGTTAACAGTTCGATCGTATCGAACCAGGTCTGTCTCGGCTTGCAATGACTTTGGGCCGCACGATTGCGCTGTGAGCACGTAACTTTTTATGAGCGAGGTATCCTGCTAATCATCAATTTTTACTCAATTTTGTGCTGATCACATGACCTTATTAACGTGATATAATTGGTTCTTAGGACCGGTTCACATGGACACTTTATAAGTTTGGCCAGGGTAATCAATAACTTCATTTTCATAAGAATTAATTCA